>JSYW01001445.1:0-36881 GCA_000787475.1 Lentinus polychrous | reverse complement strand
GGTACGAGTGAAAGAAGGGTGTCGGCTACGGTATAATGGAAATTCAGACCTGTGACAATCAACTCAGTCGACAAGCATTGGGTGATACCTCGGAGAGTGAGGTCGTGCAACTGACAAACTCTGATATACCATACACCAATTTCCAGTAGTCCCTCGAAACCTCAATCTTCATATTTTTTATAATTAAGGGATACGCATCTGACCAATCGTGGCCAGTAGCACAGGTCGAGTGGTAGACATAGTAGAATGAGCACATTCAAAAGGCACATTTCAACCCTACAGCTGCCGTCGCAACAACTTTCCGCGCTCACTAGAGCAGGATACACCACAATTGATGACCTCAACTCGTCAACACCGGAACAATTGGCTGAAGGTAAGTATGTACCTCGTTTTCACGTTTATCATAGCACAAACCCCTCAGCTACCTGCAGATCTTGCTCTTCCCGTTGAAGCCACTCAATCGATTTTGTCTGCAACCCAGAAGCAAAGACAGCCAAGTCAACTAACGCAATCCGCTGCCTCCCTTCTCTCTGCAAAGCCTCGTAAATACAGTACTTTCAGTCAACCTCTGGATAACCTTCTCGGCGGAGGACTTAGCAAAGGCTCCGTTCTCGAAATATCCGGACCGCCAGGTACTGCGAAAGAGCTCCTGGCCGAGAATATCACTCGGAGCTTCTTGGAAGCAGGCCACGGCGTGCTCTTCGTGGGTTAGATAGATCTGCCCTTCGCTTTTCACCGACATTAATTGCTGACATACGTGTTATGTCATAGACATGCAGAACATGACGAGTGCCGCGAGACTTCGCGAAGCGATTCATTCAGGTGAGCTGGGTATCCGTATCCGAAGGTTCTCTTGACGTAGAACTGACGTTTGATATTTTCGGAACTTCCTCATTTCATCGTAGCTTCGTCCTCGCTCTCATCAGAGCGTGATCACCTTGTGCACTACCTCAATGCTTTCACGTTACCTGACTTGATGGTTTTCATGAACCAGCTACCAGCTTATCTGAAGAGGCACACAAATGTATGTATCTTTTTAGTTTCCCCGGAATCAGTGGTCCAACGGATTTCTACCGTCTTCAGATCAGTCTGCTCGTGCTCAATTCCTTGTGGTTTCCGTTCCAAACCCCCATAGGGCTGTCTCCATCGACCCGAAATGGCATCCTACAACGAATACAAGAAACGCTGTCAAGAATGTGTGCGCTTCATGGTATAGCTGTACAAATAATCATTTTCAATGATTGCGAACGAGGGTTCATGATCATGTCTAGGTCGTCACAACGACGCAACTAGCCACGAAATTGGTTAGGGCTGATGGTACATCTGCCAACTTTGACACAGGCTCTAGGGCGATCTTGATGCCGCAACCAGGTGGGTTCCGGCATTCCCTATCATCGTTGTTGAAAGCCTTCTGATACCGACAATGTCAAATGACTATTTCACCTCGCAGCACCGTCATATCTTCCGAGCGGTAGATCATTCCGAGTGTTGATAATTCCTCAAGAGCGAACGTCGGGGTCAGTCGTTCTGTCGCCCTTGCAGTATTACGTCCACTCTGACTTTCAAACATTGTAGGGTACTACGTCTCCTCGATGCGCCTTCGCACGTTCACAGAAGGAATTCTCAAGCAAGTCGTGAAGAACCATATGAATTGGTGCGGACAGACCGAGCCCGAGAAGTCTTCTTGTTTATCATACTAATACGTAGTACAGATCGCGGGGCGCATTAGATGACAATCAGCATACCCAGACGTGCCTTTTGCACCCCTCATCTTGCACTTTATTCACGGGCCAAAGTCGGATATACAAGAACATATGCTTCACCGAAAAAGAAAGTGGTTTGTCTTAGCCAGAACTAGGCCCGGTGCCGCCTTTGCCCTGCAGTATACCGTCTGGCCCCACTATCACGTCCACCTTCCTGTCGTATTCACCCATGGGTACCTCGCCGGCCTCCAGGATTTGCTCTCGAAGTGCCAATGCCACTGATAGATGAAGATGGGGGAAAGGCAGTATCAGCATTTATTCAACGTGTATCGGTGTCCAAGATCTCAGCCTGATCGACGAACCTAGTAATGGCGTCCGTCCTTCGTGCGTGGACGCATATGCGTTGATGAACCTGTCATAATAACCTTTGCCGTGACCAAGCCGCGATAACGAACGGTCAAATGCAACACCTGGCGAACGCGTTGTAAGTATGTCATAGGGCGATGATCTACAGCGAGTGAAACTGCAGAATGTAAGTACCTGGCAGCAGAATAAGATCCAGGGTTCCGGCTGAGGATTCCAAGGCTTATTGTACGACGTGAGTCAGTTTCGCGACTCGGTACAATGGTCGTACGCACCGCTTGTCCGTGGTTTGCCTTTCCATTCGTAGTGAGGCTCTTTGATCCCCCAGACGCCGCTGGGCAACGAGTTCAAGTCCTCCTCGTCGTGGATCTTCAGAAAGTCCATCTTGCCATCGGCAGTGACGTCAATCTTGGGCACGAACAGGGTTTTCCCTATGTTCCTATGTTCAGGAGGACCGATATGAGAGATGATGGTACAAATCCCGAACCATGTCGCAGAATTTCCCTAATGAGCGAAGACGTGTCGACTTCTCCAGAGGGCATGCTCAGATAGCAGCTCACATTTTTGCTGCTTTGGAAAAACGGCGATGTGAGGATGTGCCGCGTTATCGCAGTAGCTGATAGTTGGATCAACTCATCAGAATGTCGACATGCGAAGAACAGAAAAAGGAGGGTTGCTTCACATTGCGCCTGAATGTCGCTCGGAGCAAGCGACCTCAACACGGTCGTAATTGCCTTTCGAAGAGCCTTCTTGTTGCTCTGCAAGCTCGTTACCGAGGCCATGACTCTGAGAGACGTTCAACAAGAAAGCGAGCAGAAAGCCGCCTAAAGGCAGAGACCACGCCACAGACCACTCAGGTAACCGCAATTTACGATTTTACGTCCTAGTACGTTTTGAACTTGGAGGCTCTTGTGTACGAATTGTCGCGGGAGTAAAACCCGATCCAAAGCATAATCGATCGAAAGTCGCTTAACCTAGAACGTTTACCCGAAGAGCGCGTCCATTATCTTCCTTATTTACGCCTAATTTGCTCTCCATTTTATTCTCAATTCCCAGCTGTCCGCTCGATGTCGTCCAAGCTTCAAGCATATCCCACAAGGTTTTGGTAGATAGATAGTACAGTCATCGCAGCGGGAAACGCGGTCAGGCATCCCGGATAACCTGGCCAGTTCCAATCATATGAAACCACATTTCAGCTTCGTTATCCCACCCTCAAACCAATTCACTCTCAGCTATTGCCAGGGCCCGGCCACATTCCCCACAGACCAAGCGTCGTTAGCCTTTTTACCGTTATCCTGGCATGCACTTTCCACACTGACGAGAGTACCATTCGTTTAGGTAACCTTATACAGACGCCTACCAAACACGAGCTGGCCATTTGTGCTCACGTCTTGGGTATTTCATCCGAGCATCTGACTGATTTCTCAATTTTCGGACTGTCCTTCATGGCCGAGGCCAATGCCAGTCCAACGTCGCCTGTTGCGCCGCTCGCACCGTATCCGCCCCTCGCCCCGACAGAATCCCGCAGCCGTGCACCCGAGTTTTATGGCTTTGTCGCATGGACGTCAACCTACCTGCTATTCGTAGCCTTTCTGGCCTGGGCTCTCTTGCCCGACGAGTACCTTCTCGCTCTCGGTGTCACTTACTATCCGAATCGGTAAGCGTTCCCAGCAGAGAGCATACCTCATGCATGAGAGCCCTGTTAGAAACATATGGCTGACTGCTTCCTCCACGGAATATCCTTAGCGAATGGGCTCTTCTCCTTCCGTCGTACTCGATAGTGCTCGTGCTCCTGACATACTTTACATACTTCGCACTGGCCCTCGCAGGGACACCCTCGTTTTCCGAACTCAGTACAATAACGGGTAAGCCGCCATTTCTTGCGATAGCAATCGCGACCGCAAGCATGTCTGACACAACGGACTCACATGACGCCATTAGACTCACGAGCACTCCTTCCGGACGGTGCAGGCGTGAACTCATATCTAGCTCATGATGAACCTACCGCCATCCCGGAAATGTGCGACGTACCAATCGGCTTGGTAAACAGGGTCGTATACGGGCGCAGACGAAGTACTCAGCAACCAACGGAGGTTCCCGAGTCCACACAACAACCACCGCGGTAATTTGCCAGCCCCGCAAGATGGTGGCGAGATAACGGTCGGCATTCGAACCTGGTTCGACGATATTCCCAACGTTAGAGTTTGATCCTTCGGCCATTGGCACGTCTGTATGACGTGCCAACCTGCAGACGCATTTGTCTTCTTTGCTGTGTGAGTGCTTAGCCCCTATTACCGCCAGCGCGCACGTACTGTAGGTGCTAATCTCGACCATCAGACAGCAGGCCGTAGGACTCTACAAATACCGTACCGCGTGTTCCGGTCAATTCAGTCGATTATCTCTCCGACTTGCGTGAGGCCTGCAATGAACCGATAGCTGATGTAATGTATTGCCCATGACAGAACCGATGGAATGGCTTCAAGGACATCATCATCGCTATTACCCGGGGAATACTACCTATCGTAATCACAAGCAATAGTACAGTTACGGCACGTCATGAATCTTCAGTCTATCTATCCTATCAAGGCACAAGTAGTACTACAAGTCAAAGCAAGGTTGGAAAGCAAGGTTAATATACAAGCTACGATCAAGCAAGCGCGGCAGCAAGAACAAACGACGGCTTGATATCACAGATGCAAGCCTCGGGGATATTTCGTAGAAACGTAGCAGATATCGTAAGCAAGATGAGGTGGTCATAACGTACAGTTGCAGCAGTGTCCCGACAAATGGCCAAGAAAACAGAGAAAAAACATCACAGACCCGGAGGAGAGACGATAGCAGGGCCAGGAAGACCTCGCCACTAGGAATGCTCGTCAGACTCTTAGCCGAGATTAAAATAATACGAGGCTCGCTTACCTGAGAAGACAGATAGGGACTCATGCCCGATCTCTCGTAAGAGTTCCTCTCTTCATACTGACCGTCACCATCCCACTTCGGGACGACAGCCGGAAGAGGGACAGAAACAATAGGGCATGTCGTCGGGAATTCATCCTCAGAGTCCGAAGTCGCGTCTTTGAGGTAGTCGACGTTGGTGCGAGACGATAGACTCTGCGGGACCCACCTGAGCTTCGTAGGAAGCTTCCCAACCTGTGGGGGGTCTGAGACGATCGGCTCGTCGAATCCAACTGTGTATTGTGCAGGAGGGTTGGAGTGTTCGGCAGTGGGGAAGATGCCATGAGTGCGGAGGTGTCGTTTCGCATTGGATCTAACTGCGAAGCTCTTCGTACAGGACGGCACGGGGCACTTGAACGCTATCAAGAAAAAAAGGATAAGCTTTTAGAAAATCATTGCTGAAAGATCAAATACTTACGTCGCGCGCCGGAGTGCGAGTTCATATGGGTAGCCAAGCCACTTGGACGAGGGAACCATTTCTGGCATATCCCGCACTGGTGCATCTTAGTCTTCTTGGGAGCCTTTGTAGGCTCCGGTGATCCAGGTGACAGTGGCGGAGACGAAATGCGTGGCTCGGGCGAGAGTGGCGGGCTCTGCAACTCTCCAGAACTCATTCCATCGCTATCTTCGCGCGACGAAGCTCCACTGCGTGACGAGGCCGACCAATCCCCACCGGCGTAACTGCCACGCCGGCCACCCGAACCGGAACGCTGCATGTCCGACTCATGAGAGCGTGATGCGTCCGATGAAGCAGAAGGCAGACTACACTCTGAGTCGTCATCGAATTCGTCACCTGCCTCGCCGTCGTAGACCAAGGGTGGGACGATGGATGGATTTCCCGGTTCCCCAAATCTAGCAATTGCAGTCGAGGGAGAACCATACGGGAAGATGGATGTCGCGGTAGGAGAAGCATGACCGTCTGCGGCGTGCGTGTATAGATAGTTTAGTGAGGAAGAGTTGGAAATATTACGTGGCGGAGAGTATGTCGTGGTGAAGTTAGACGCATCGGGATGGAATGCAGATCTTGTCGCGCCCACGAGGCGTTGTTGGGTCAACTGTGTGTACCGAGCAGGTGAAGCAGAAGCTCCGTTGCCGCCCCGGCCTACCGCGACAGACAAGTCATTTTCCGGTATAGAGTCAAAGTGGCGAGTAGACGTAGAGTGGAGGGCATGAGGCTGATCAGCACCGTTGTTGGGGACATGGGAAGCCAACTCGCCGACAGCAGACAGCTCTCCGGCGAAGCGGGACTGATAGATGGCAGCATAGGCCGCATCCGGCAAGTGAGTTCTCTGCGACGACTCGGGGTAACCTACAGGGCTGCTGGAGGCGACCTCACCGAGGTGGTAGAAACCACCCTCGGCGGAGCCTGTCTCTGAGTATGGCGTCCCCAGAGGAGAGTCGGCAAACCCGTTAACGTTCTGCACATTGGACTGCCACCCAAATTGCGACATAACGTTGGCATGGTTGGCACTAGCGCCTAGTGCCGCGATATTCGATGGCGCCAATAGATACTGAGGATAATGATATCTCTGGCCCATGGCGGCATGTTGGGCGTCGTCGTTGAGGAACGAGGTTGAAGGCATGTCTGTCGGGGATACCTAGGGGTGCGGCCGAGGCTCCCTGAGCGCAGCTGCGCTAACACAACGACGACATCAGTTTGGCTTGCATGGGGATACGCGGGAGAGCACTCACTGATGATAGCGAGTGAGGGGAACAGAGGGCGAATGAGTGCTACCGAATGACGGACATGGCCTGCGCTCTGATATACTCGGGACGCTATAGCCAGCACGCGTTAGGTCACATCAGCCATACCACCCAGTCCTCATCTCAGAAGCACAAACATGAGACAAGAAGACGTGCCTTAACTGCCACTGGACGGAGTTCGGATTCGTGAGATCCATAACCTCCTCGATTCCTCTAAACGGGAGGTTCCTCCATAGGCTTCCCAGGTTAACAGGGATGCCATATCTGCGGCAGTTCTCAAACACCTGACTATTTCCGCGAATCCTGGGCAGCATTCGCCATGCTCTACAGATCTACCCACCGTATCGTCCATCGCACACTGGCAAAAACCAGGGAGAAGGCAATTGTATGCCCTGTCAGTGCTGGATCATACTCGGAGGCTGTCGATGAGCTTCAGAACAAGTCCCGGCGTGTGGCGTCTCCGAAAATACCAGGGAAAGCGGTATTTGATGCATACCTCTTTCTTGCAACATGATGGAGGCGTTAGACTTTCGAGTATTGCTATTTCAGGTTGTTTTGCGCCTGTGTGGGCGTTCGTACTCCGCGGATGATCTGATCCTAACAACAATCGACATTTTCCTCCACTCTCATTCTGAGATGGTTGCGTAGAATCAATGCAGTGGAAGCTTTCTTAGTATTCTTATATTCGTATCTCGCATGCGGCATCCACACTCCCAGCGGCATCCTCCATATGTTCTCGGCAAACGTCAGCAGTCTCACATGGAAGCATTCATCTTTCCTGGGAGGCTTCGCATAATGGGCACAGTCCGTTCGAATTCCAATGACGAAAGCTCGGATTAGTACTATGATACACTGCGATACACGTCCCGGGCCAGAAGATGAGAGATATAAGATACACGATACACGATAAATACGATGCGATGGACAGCATGACGACGAATTGAATTGCAACTCGCCTTACTGCTGGATCAGATCCTCGCGGTGAACGGAACGACTATTCCGCTGCGAACCTGTCATCACAATGCTCTCAGAATGAAGTCACAGTACAATCGATACCTTGAAGTCTCTAACTTACCTATAAGCTTCAAGTCTGTGCCTCACCATGGATGGGATCGCCTCCATCCTATTCGGGGTTGAAGAGTCGGACCGCGAGTTCTTACTCTGCCAGTTACTCAGTTTCCTCTCTCGATTCGATTCAGCGGATCTGCGGCTCGTAAGCGATGGATCTTTCTGCGCGTCGGAGGATAGCTTCGCGCTTGTTGGAACGTTCGGACCCGGAGAAATCTGCGGTTTGTGACGACCTTCAGCTGTGATCGTGGTTTCCCGTCTTCGGGGCAGACCGTGAGCCTAACGTAATCGGTGAGTTCCATTGTACCGAAGTTACCTAGAGAGATCAAGCATACCAAGTTATGGTGCGTCCTTGTTGGTGTTCCACGAGAGTACTGTTGCCGCCACGCATCAGCAATCGCTTGCCGACGATTCGCAACTTGATCGGCTCCATCTTCGTCTGCCATTATATCATCACTCGCGACTCGTATGTTGTGAAGGACTCGTGCGTCGGCAGGGGTGTATGGTCCACAGGATGACGGTGTAGTATCGACTGAATTGTTGCCAGGTTCATCAAACGACTCATCGATATGGTCTCCTCGATCGTTCCAATCCTCAAAGATATCTCGAAGATCGGGACCTTGTACCGTGTCATCTTCCCCAACGTGTTCTTCATAGTCCGATCGTGCAGGAGTTGAAGATACTGGGCCCTTCCCAGTATTCTTCCGCTTGACATGGACATGACGCGTTGCGTCGTTTCCAACACGTGTAGTCTGGTCCTTGCGGAATACAGGAGGCGTGAACTTCATCGGAGGTGGACTCGATAGTACATCTGCTCCAAAATCATCGTCTTCGTCATCCGTCTCATCGTGGCTAGGTTTGGAAGAGGCAGTTCCCGGACGAAGAGGTGAGGACAACTCGTCTGTATCGAAGCGTGCCATAGATGGTGAAGGGGAGATGTATCCGTCTTCCTGTGTCACTGGTTCAATGTCTTCAATGGACTCGGCGGAATCGAGCATTTCTTCTTCATCGCTGAATGCACCGATATTCTCCTTGTTCGCTTCAGAGAATCTCGGGCGAGACGGTCCAGCAATAGCCTCGCAGTCAATGTTGTTGGGAACGTCACATTGCGTGGCACGGAACGGTGCTCCACCTCCAAAGAACCGTGACGAAATGTCGGTGGAAGTAAAGGGATCCGTAGCTATGGGTCGTTCAGCTTCTTCCCGCTTCTTCCTCTTTACCGCCATATCATCGTCCATTACTTCCGCAAGAGTACGCTTCCCACTGGCATGACCGGCTACAACCTTGGGTTTCTCAGACTTCACAGGATGGCTCTTCTGAGCAGATTGATGAGAGACCTTGGAGGTAACACTTGGCCTAGGTTTGGGTGCTGCGTTGCGTAATGTCAAAACGCGGAGATGGATTGCATGACAGCGCGCGAACTCACAGAAAAAGTTCAATAGGTTGGCAACACCGGCTTTCGCGGGTGTTTGTGTCCTCGCTCGACCTTTTCCCTTCGCATCTGATTTAGAACCCGACGGGACCATGTAGTTCATCGGAATTGGCTTCAGCGCTCGAGGGACAAAGGACGGGTTTATGTCCACCATAGGTTCGAGGGAAATTGGATCAACATCTCCCTCAGCCACTTTCCTGGCCAATGACGGGTCGAGGTCCCTATACGCACGTTGAGTTGTTCATCAGCTTCCTAAATCCATATAGGAGCTGCCCTTCGACCTACCCGCCCACGTGTGCTTCCTTCATTTCATCCCACTCTTCATCATCCGGCAGCTCGGTCAGGTGAACCAGTCGTTCTAGTCTTGGATCGTACACTCGTTGGTGCAAGAACACCTTCTCTGCAAGCCTGAATGCCTCGAGGTAGTCCTGAGGCACGTTCTTCTTGCCTTCCAACATGAGAGCGCGAACGGCTTGTTCGACGGTCTTATGTTTCTTCAGCAGCGACCACGCCGTCTTCAGACCAACCCCGGGGATACTTGGCAAGTAGTCGCAACCACTCATAATGGCCATGGCGCGGAATTTTGCGTCCGTCCAACCCAGCAAAGAGAATCCGCCTGGGGTAGTGGCACCGAGAGAAGCAAAATCGCAGCGGGATATTGACGTCACGGTGCTTTCGACTGCATCTAGCTTTAACAGAACGTTCTTGCAACCGAAGACTAGTAAGTCTGAGTCTTCCGTCAAGATTCCGTCGACGAAACCGCGCAGCTCAAGATAGGCCATTTGCGCATCCGCCTCGTAAGGGGCAACGACGTAGGGAACGGATTCTGCCCTCAAGGCCTGGCCAAAGAAATGTTCAGCCTGGAACAAGAAGCCCAGTTGTTATTACCACAAACCTTAATCAATTGATATGCCATTTGAGGTGTCACGTCCACACACTTGACGTAGTATTCGCGTGCTTGACCATGTTTCCCTTGAGCGGCCAGAGAATTTGCACGAGATAGGTTCTCGTCCCGACGTTTCTTGCGGTCGGTCTCTGTTCCTTTCTTGGCAGGGAGCGGGCCGCCGTCAAAGACAATGTAGGGCGTGATTCCATGATGCCTCAGAAGGCGGACACGATGCATGGCATAGTCAACATAACTAAGTCACAAAGGGTTAGTATGTTCGACTCCAGTATCTCGCACTTCCCAGCCTGAAAGAGTATGTTTGAATACAGCAGTGCTTGTTCGAGCGGTACATTTCATTCATTGCCTCCGGGGCCCGAGAACAATGAAATACCCGTGTTCAATGCAACGTCAGGATTGTCAACTCACCGAGTCGTTGGCTTTCCGGTAGCCAGCTCCGAAGCACATGCATATGTTCCCCTATGCAGCCATCCGTACGCATCCACAGCAATAGTTTGTCCTGAGTAGTCCGAAAGGTGCCGCTGGACTTGGATTGGCTTCAAAAGGGGAAGAAGCCCTGATATTCCCATTATGAATTATCCGAGAGCATAAACGTATTGAAGAGTTGATCGAGTATAGCAACGTAGTCGAGAGGAAGAGAGGGAACGGTTGTACGGAAGTATTCCAGCTATTGCGGCTGGTGTGGCCGGAGGATGAAAGGATGAAAGGTTACGCGCGAACCTGGAAAAAGGCAACAAGCGCGTCGAGATCACGGGATTGGCGGCACGATCACGGGATCAGCTTCCACGTGGTAATACTAAGTAGCGGCACTGCGGCAGCGGCATGTCCTCGCTTTGCCTCTCGCTTCCTCTCGCTTCTTCCTCAGATTCAGAATCCTCACAATCGTGTGTTGCAGAGACCTCCCTTGCAGATTGTGGCATACTCAGGAATCTGTATATAGCGCAGGCTCGATCCCTAGACGACGAGAAAAGAGTCGTAACGACATCAGAATCAGTACCGGACAAAATGCATCACCGTGATTTCGAAGTATTCATCACTATCGACGGCAAAAGGGCCCGAGAGTATCAAGTCCAAGTTGTGGATGAAAAGACCATCGAATGTTACATCCCAAGTGAAAGTGGCAAGGTAGTCTCAGTAAATGTTATCCTGATCTTGACATTGACATTGGATTTGAATGACCGCAGGAGTTTGCTATAAGCTGGAGATCCGGCCTCCATACGCATACCTCTGTCCGATGCTCTGTCGATGGAAGAGAATCAGGTGGCACCGTGACCTCTCCCTTTAGTGAAGGTCGGCGATGGGGCGTTCGGACGGCGCCCACGCTGCGGTGTCCTTACAAATTCGCAGATCTGCAACTGTCAGGTTCGCATCTTGATCATGTTTGCTGGTACAGCTTGCTCATATGGACTATGGCAGATGACGATAACCTACCTATATACAGCACGTCTGTCCAGCATCTGGGTGTTATTGAGGCGACGCTGTATCGAGTGCGCTCGAAAGAGAAAACCTCGAACAGTCACTTCATCCCCCTAAAACGCATTGGCCCAGTCCATGAAAGGAGCAAGAAAGCAGGAGCACATTGTGTCGAGTATGTTGCCAGATACCTCATTCACTTCTCTGACTGACGAAATATATGTTGTGCTTTGCAGATTCGGTGCTTCCAGACCCGACCGTGCCCACAGTCGAGTAAAGACAGTCCCGTTATACCCTAATGAAGGTGAATATGCCAAATTCGTATTCACATATAGACCCAGAGGTTAGTATGTCCCTTTCTTGGTCATTAATGTGTGAGTTTGGTACTGAAGTCTCGCATGTAGCCCTTCTACAAGCGCAAGGTATCATCAGCGCCGAAGAGAAACCTCTCCAATCAGATAGAAGTGAGGTGAAACGACCACCTTCTTCCAGAGTGGCATCTGGGTCAAAACGTAGCCGCGAAGAACCTGAGCAGGATGTCAAACGAGAGGTACGCGTTATGAGGCTGTATGATAATCTGGAATAGGACTCAAAGTGCGACCACAGAATCGCGCATCTAGACCCAATAAACGGGTGAAGAGAGAGCCTGTGTGGGCAGAACCTGACGATATCGTCGACCTAACGATGATCAAAGACGAACTTGAACCCATAGTTGTCCCACCATCTATCCACGGGATGCATATCGATCTAACGCTGGATGACGACTGACATCAAATCGTTCAAGTTATTCTTCGAGTTCCTTCGTGCCGTCCCCTCCTTCGATCACTGGAACGTCGTTCGGAAGATCTGTATATCATACATGTATTACGACTTTCTCCCAATTCCTTGAGTACATATTTATCTATTATTTATCACTATTACGGTAAATCCAATACTGCACACCATATATCAGGATTCTCTACTTTCATGCAACTGCTGGCGATGCACCATTATACTCTGTCGGCGGAATTGTACGTGTAAATTGTATACCGGGTAGAGTTTGAAGTGTTGAATTATATTCGGTCCGAGTGTTGGCCGCTTCTTGAGCATTCATCTGTGCTCTTGTTAAGTTCTTCGCAAAAACATCTGCGACTTGGTAAACCTACAAGCATTCTGCATCCTATGGCGGACCCGAGCGCAGTATGTAGTCTGACAATCCCAAGTGTTTAGGTAAATAACGGATATTGGTGGAAGCAACTCACGAGGGAAATGCACCAATGAGTGTAGGCTGCTCGTTTGGTGAGAAGATTGCTCAATTTGTATGAATCAGCCGTCACACTCACCCTGCCATACGCCCACAGAAAGCAATTCAGCACTGCGACGGCCAGTATACTCCCGAAGAAAACAAGGGAATCCCGGAGCATAATAACCAGAAGTCGCGGTGTTCCATAGCGATCCAGCAGGCATTTGATGCACTTGTTCAACGTCAGTATGAACATTAAGCTCTCAAATGCGATTGTTGGTATCCAATATGACCAAGCATTGGGTTCGGGAGAAAAAGCGAGACATGAACTGAGTGGTGGTGGGAGGATGACGGCTGAGAAACCGTGAGTACACTAGTATCACAAGCACATCGTTCCGAGTAAGGTACTCACTCTGTAAAGTTGCAACAATCCTCGCCAGGAGCGTAACTTCCACAATAGTCCTCGCAGTCAGAAAGCCCAATAGATACCGTAGCAACCTAAGGTTTGATTCGTACATGACATGGATCCTGAAGATCAGGACGACTACATATCACAAGGTTAAGAATTGCAAAAAGTTAAGTTGTAGCTGACTCACCTCCAGCGGCAATGCTTATCGGTATGTTGAAGCTAATCCATAGCTTATACCAAACGGAACATCTATGATGTGCATTGTGTACCATTAGCTCGGGCTCAAAACCGGTGCGAGTGACATACGAACGTCTGCGGAGTTTGTCAACCGAATAGCCAATAAATCACAAAACAAAAAAAGCGTACTCGGCTTGAGAGCCTCCCTGGCCCCATAGACATCACTGATACCATTCAGTTATACCAAACGGATTGGAGATGCAATTCTGTACCTATGTTTGCGATACTGCCAGAAGAGATAAATCGTCAGTTCCGACACCATATCGGGAGCAGGTTGGACCCTACGTCAGATTGACTAAACTAGCGACCAGGACGAGACATAAATCAGCTGATTGCGATATTCAAGGGGAGAAGCATATCTCAGATACCGGAGCTACAGTATGGCATGGAGAGGGTTGTGTCAGATGCCAATCCTCGCGCTTGCGCTTGCTGAACGTACCATGCTAAACAAGATGTGCCTCCACGCAAGTGAACCATGCCATATGAGGGCAAGCTTGATATCGCGCATTGAGAGGAACTCGTCACTGAATTCACCGGTCAAGACCCGGAAACTGTGAACTTACCTCATCGCCGAAGGTAAGTGCTAAATTGAAGCGTTAATGGAGGTCGAAGAACTCGGAAGGAGCTAATAGATCCATACCATAATCGTACAGGAGGAGTACGAACGAGACAACTGTAGGCCAAGTCAGCGGAAACTTATGCCATTTTCATGGTGCGTGCATATAAGAACCCACTGTATATAGAATGAGACAGTCGAAGGTCAGCAACGATGGTAGGAGGTTCGTATTCCGGCGAAGGTACTGTTTCGGGGTACATGGTCCATTGGAGGCAGAGAGCTGCGACGGGAATATCTTTAAAGATGAGGTTTAGGCGTTAGTACGAGGGAAAGCTGTGCGTTTATAATATTGACAGTGGCAAGTGTGAGATGGAACGCCGCAGGCACCACCATTCAATAGGACATCCGAGCCACAGCGCGGAACTTTCATTCAATTTGAGATAGAGAATCAGACAATTGTCGACACATGGGTGGACGATGACCCCAACGAATTATTAACGCACGAGTACCAGGAGAATATCCCGAACAGCGAGCGGAGGTCCAGACATGGGTAGGATTGGCACGCGCCCTCATGTTGTGCGCCTCTTCTGTTATGAACGGCTGTCCGCGCTTGGTCCGAGTCATGAGCAAGTCCCCGGTCATGGTGCGCGCTGGGGTAATTCGGCGCGATCTACTGGAAAGACGTTTCCCCGCGATACCGGCAAAATGTCAGGATCCTGTTGGTGTCTAGTTGCATCCACCTGCTTCAATATGCCATTAATGGTTAAACGGGCTCCTACGAGAAGGTTAAACAATCATGGTGGGATAATTGACATAAGGACCTACTTCGAGCCACGCAAAGGTCACGCAGCTTGGCTGATGAGGGGACGATCCGGTTGTCGCTGTCAAAATGTAACAAGATGTGCTTGTGCTCAGGGTGTACGTGAATGAAACCCACGATCTCAAGCCTGAGAGGTATCAAAACTTAGCGGCGATCGCGAGTGGTCACAGTGATATACACCGGCAGCCATTTATACAGTCATTTCGCTATTGATCTGCTTCAGGTCACCATGCGGAAGCACAGAAACGAATTCTCAACCTGAGTTCTCAGGACGGTCGTTAGCACCTGGTTGAACCACACATTCCATTTTTGGCCTGCAATTGCCAAGTTTCGAGAATTAACGTCACGTGACTATGTCAAGACCTATAAAAGGGAATTCGCAGATTTGCTGAGATTTGCCTCTGCTACTGTCACTAGGTCAGTGTAGTCGAGAATATTTATCACGACTTATCTAACTTTGTGCCCGGTAATCCCCCTCGTCAAGTCTGTAGTATCCGTCTGTATCCATTTCTCTGGTTGCCATCAGCACACTCATCACATTGCGAGTTACCGCACCGTCGGGGTCGGACGGTCGATGGGGAATCATGAGGGTCTAAGCTCATGATTGGACAGTTTCAGAGACTCAGAGTAGCCAGGCACGAGGGTATGTAAGAGGTCGTCATGTCTCTCCCTCAGCAGTGTTACATACATATGTTTCGGAAAGCGATGCCACTGGGATTCGGGAAACAGGTTATATTATAGGTTATTATTGGCTCTTTTGAACCCGCAAGGAATGTACTGCTCACGCGCATTTAAGCAGCTCGGATAAACCCTAGATAAAACCTGGCTGCAGTTGGTTGCCTCTTGCAACAGAGAGACACGCCTGAGACACGCTATGGCATGGAAACGCAGGCCGGCCAACGGCCGTGTCACAAGGCACGACAAGCGCGACTATTGTCCCGGTTAGCGAAACACACCTCGAGGCGCGATTACCGGGCAAAGGTATAAATGCCTCATCTCCGCATTTCCTTGTTGCTTCATTCCTTTTCACTCCTCTCTTCCAGTCCTTTCAACCCGCACCGAGGCAGGATCCTCCTCACATCGAGTTTGCCGGCTTTCACTCGTTCTTTCAGACCAACCTCTCTCATTTCAGTTAACATCCCCTTTCTCTCCTTACAAACACCTCATCATGTTCTCCAAGTTCTTCATTGCTGTTGCTTTCGTCTTGAGCTTGACGCTCCAAGTTTCCGCTCACGCACTGGTTGCTCCCCCTCTCGGCGTTACTGGTACACCAGCACGTAGCGATGTCCAGAGGCCTTCGAAGCAAAACCCCTGTGGTGCTGGAGTAGATGTCGCGTCTGCCATCGGCCAGAGTACCCCGATCTCCCTGAACTCCGATGGAACATTCACCGCCAATGTCACTAACTTCAATGGGTATGTCATCAATTGATCATCTGTCACTCGAAACTGTTGCCTCATCTCAGTTTGCTTTGCACAGTGGCAAGGATGGTTCCCGTCAGGTGACCGCTCAGGTTGACACTTCTGGTACTGGCAAGAATTTCAACGCCACTGCTACTGTCACCAAGAACGGTGATCTTGTAAGTGCCCATAATCCACGAAAACGAGATGGGTGAACTGACTCCATCCTAAGGCTCCTAGCAACGTCGGTTCGCAGGAGATCACCGTTCAGATGCCTGCTGGTACCACCTGCAGCGGCACTGGCTGCTTGGTCGCGTTCACAACCGCAGGTGGCTTTGGTAACTGCGTCCTCGTCCAGGATGGTGGTGCGGCTGGCAACAACACTGCTGCCGCGGACAGCAACAACGCTGAAGCCGGTAGCGCCGCCACCAACGGTCGTGGTCGCGGTAGGAAAGCGAAGAACAACAACGCCCGTGCGGAGATCGACATTCGCGCTGTTGTAAGTCCATGCTGCAATCCACCCAAGCCGAGCAACGTCAAATAACATACTTCACAGGGTACCCGTGCTGCTCGTGCATACCGCCGCGCTGAGCTCGTCGAGCTTTCCCCTTCCGAGATCCCTGATGACAGCTTCAGCGATCTTGATGAGCTCTCCGCCGAGTAAACTTGTTAGGACATGAGATATTGCGTTTGAAGAACACTACTGTTTGGGAAGGTTCAGGAGTGCTGGTCTAGCCCCAACTGATGTGTACTCTTACTCGTGTACTGACTGAAAGTGAGGTGAAAGGATCCATTATAACATGATGATCGTTCGTGTGTGATAGTGAGGTTTGCTAGCAGAGCAAGGTGTAGCGGATACGTTCTCCGCAAGAGAACATGCAGCTTCGAAGTCGACATAGCCTGCCAGTGTGCTCAGCTTCCGCTTGGGACGTTGGTGATGTAGTGAATGGCGTAACTTATTCCCCAACGCCGGATGGCAAACCCGTCATCGTCCACAACTTGGAATTGCCAGAACAATACCAGAATGTCTCTCTTAGACAACCCGGAGTTTCGTATCTGCGACGAGTTAGAGCCTGATACCTGCACAGAATCGGTT
Source organism: Lentinus polychrous (assembly GCA_000787475.1). NCBI lineage: Eukaryota > Fungi > Basidiomycota > Agaricomycetes > Polyporales > Polyporaceae > Lentinus > Lentinus polychrous. The sequence goes on along the minus strand of JSYW01001445.1, from coordinate 19,604 downwards.
CACCAAGGCCCATCGCATTCTCACAAGTATGTACGTATTCAACTGGTCTCAAATTATTTATACACCAAGACAATGCATGGCCGAACGCCACTTTTGTAAGAACGAGGTACAGCTTAGTATCACCGTGATAGCCTCCGACGTTTCAACTCAACCAAGTGATCCATCTGCTATCTTTACGACGGATGGAGTTGGCGATCTCTCTAGCCACATGTCTGTCGGCTTGTTCAGATGGGTGCAGCTCGTCGAACCTATGCGAAACGTTAACAGACCTAGGGAGGAAATGAGCGCGCGAGGAAACGTACCAGAGGAAGCTGTCACGGTCCGTGCCATGCGCAATCGTACATTGCTCCTCGACACCCGTGTTCAATTGGAAGACGCACGATTGAACCGCGCCGGTCACGTTCAAAGGTGCGGTGCCATTGAGGTAGTTCTGAGGGTGATTGAACATGTCGGTGAACAGTCCATGCGAATCGAAGAGACCTGGAACAGCATTGTTAGTCGACTGCGATGTGAACCTTGGGCGTAGGCAAGCTTACCGAGGTGTGCGCCGTGCAGTTTAGGAGCCAAATCTTGAAGCATCAACTTGGCTATCTCGTTTCCAGACGTGGTCAACTCGGTCATGGTCAGACTCCATTCAGTCGTGTTCCTCTGTAAGTCCCAGAACCGGTTAGGATATGAATTCGGAGAGTACAAGATCGTGTCCTGCAAGGGAATCATCTGCATCCATACGTGTCAGTCGTATACGCAAGTAAATCAAACCTTTTACGTACGTTCTGGAATATGAAGTTACGAGCACCATTTGCATAGAGGGTGCTGACCCATTGTACAGCACAAGATACGGTGTCAACAACGGTGACGCCAGATGCCTGTTCACCTGTCAACAAGATGCCGACGTCGTTCGTGCCAATCCACAAGGTGAACATCGTTTCCTCTGGGCGGAGGTGCAAGGTTCCATTCCGCACTTCCTCAAAGTACAATGGTAGTTGACCTTCGAGAATGGAAGGGACAGATCGGAAAGTCAAGTTGTTAGAGCATGTGGCCCCGGACTTGGCGAAAGGGAATAGCTTGGTATTCGAATAACCAGCGGCGTACACGGGCCATGCTGTACCGCCGTCACCGGTAGCAACCTGGCGTCGATAGATCAGATTAGATGTGGTCCTTCATCGTGAGCTGTCTTCACTACTCACAGTATCAGTGTAAGAGTCCCCGAACGTGACAAGGTTTTTGATTTGGTTGGGGGAGGGGCCCGCGGCGCAGGTTGACTGGATAGAGGCCAGGAGGGTCGACGCCAGATAGAATAACCGTACGAGAGACATGGTCGGCTACCCAAGGAGATGATTGAGGGTCATTGCAAGGCCTCGCTTTTATAGATAGTGCCAGCAATGTCCTCGGCGACGGGCACCAACATGGTCTTCACCTTCACCGTGAAGCATGCGTCGAGTACCAGAAGATCACAAGTCACAGCTATCCCATTTGCTCGGTGCGGCGGAGTACCATCTCGCACCGGAACGAGCAGGATGAGCAACAAGTTTCTCGCCGACATGAATAGCAGAACAAGGATAGCTCGCCTCTGTGAGAGAAAACCAATACCAAAAAGCAAACGAAGACAGCACATGATCCAGGAGGAACGTCGGTAAAACCACCACAGGAGAAGCTTCTCAGGTCGACTTCGTTCAATATGAATAGTGCCCGACAGCGAGGAGAAGCGCATGATGAAGAGATTCTCAGGAAGTTCGACGAGGTCATGTTGCAATCAGTGTCGGAATAAGAACGTGGAGAAGACACCCTTAAGGCCACTCTGGAAGAATGCGGCGTGCCGCCGCGACTACTTGTAGAATGTAGAACAATCAACCGTACGTTTCGAGGGCCTGGAACTTTAACTTGTGACCGAAAAACTGTGTCGATGTTGATCACAGAACCAACATTAGTCCTATCGGATCTGAGGTTAGCGACACCCTCATCAGAAGAATGTACGGAGAGAATGCGGAGGTACCACTCAGCGTAATAAGGAACTCAAGCCAACGTGAAGCTTGAGGCGATGAGTGCTCGAGTCCACAACAATGCTCATCGGTATACCAAAAGAAATTAAGATGTCGTACACGTACTGAATACAAGCGGTATACACTCCATTGACCCGCGCTTGGTACTTGTACCTAACTGGCGCAACGAGAGAGATAGATGGCTGCGGAAGAGTCAAGGTACTCGCCTACGGGTACGGACCGCGGTTGAAGCTAAAATCATTCCCTTGTTTATCGCGTCGGAGGATGACACCAGTTGCATTCCCTCAAGAAAGAAAACCATCTGAAATAGGTCGTACCTAGTGTTGTGTGCTGGTAGAACTTTCGGAAGACTCAGGTCTACTCACCAGAGGAGTCAGACTAACCCTGGCTGCTGCCGACTAAACATTGACAATGTTGGACAGACGAGCGGCTCTCACTGGGCGAGGGGACGATCCTCAGGCTTCAGGGAGGTTGATGTATGCCTCAGAAGATGGGTGCTGTGTTTCGTACCAGTGTGTGTGTAGATCGTCACAACTTACATGCAAATGATGAAAAGCTTCAGGGGTTGCCTGAACGGCGTCCCCGTGTTTAAGTACAATGTACAATGTATAATGTTGCTGATCGAGCGGTCTCACAGTCATGTGATCGTGTTCAGTCACGTTTTTTGGAGTTGATCTCTCCGATTCTCTCGTGGCTCGAGTGAATCTTCATCTTTTCTTCACTCTCACAACTCTCTTCAGCAGCATTCATAGCTCTGCTGAACCAAGAGTTTTGATATGCTCTACTCTGTGAAGCGGCCCAGAATTGTATTCTTATTCTCGTCAACAGGCTCAAAACCAACCCGAACCGTAGATTCTCAACATATTCAGAAACCCTACATTGCAACGTCAGCCGGGGCCTGTCGCTGAGTATAAGTGAGCTTCAAGTTGTACCTCTCACGGAGGTCGTAAATTTTCACAAAAATGTGAGGGCTTTGAGTCGCACTTGACGAGTGACGATTAGTCGTACCTACAGTGCGCAGATGGAGCCTACAGCGGACGAGACGACCCTATCATTATGAATACGGGTCTGAGCCCTTTTGTTGCCGCAGGCCCGCAGCCCTCACTTTAGATGGAGGCGTTCCTGCCCTCCTTTAGAACAGCAACAATTTCCGGGGACAAGCCAGGTACGTGACTGTTCCCAGGTGGTTGAAGATGGCTCCAACGATACTATCGACAGGTCCGTTTCATTTTCGAGGTAGCGCTGAAAACTAGGATAAGCAAACGTTACCTTACAGTGGGAAGCTCTAGCGATGGAGATCTGACAAGATATCAGCCAACAGGTACACCATGAAATTCGCAGACGTTACTAGGATTCAGAGGAAGCGCATCTCCCTTGACATCCAAAACCCAGTATCTCGACTATGACTGCCCTTCTCCGACAACCACTCGCACGAAAAGGTGTCCCAGGCCCAATCTTTCACTGAATGGACACAGACACGAACCATCAAGCTTTCAAGCTCAAGGAGTCAATGAATCAGGGCGATTTGAACATTCCAAGAGGATCCTAAGGAATCATGCATACGTGACGGAACATGGTGGTGGTATTGATGGCGCTTGGGGGCACCCGGTAAGACCCCTAAAGCATGTAGCAGATGTACATCCGAGGCACGAGGTAAAGGCTATCTGTCCCGTCTGCCGTTGGGACTCCTGGTATTATATAAATCAGACGAATGCGATAGGCATCCGCATCCCCCCCAACTGGCTTTGCCCAATACACCCTTGCACGTTCGCCCTGTGAGCATTGCCTGCTTGACATTGACGGAATATGACGACTCCTATCGCCGGTGCTCAGAGGGTTCAGGTAACGGAGAGGGTGTTTCAATCGCCGTCCAAGTATGTTCAAGGCCCTGCCGCTATCAAGAATGCGGCAAAATACCTGAGTGTCATGGGACGAGCACCGCTGATTACGAGCGATGCATTCGTATATAACCTCGGTTCGTCTCACACGTACAATCGCCGTTATGCTAAAGCGAACTTTTGCTGTCAGCGGGGAAACAGTTGATTGAAGTGCTTGAGTCGGCCGACTTCAAGGTCACCTACGTACAGTTCGGCGGAGAAGCATCGGTCCAAGAGGTCGATCGTCTCGCCGCTATCGGGCTCGAGAATAAGAACGATTTTGTTATAGGTATCGGCGGAGGAAAGACCCTCGATACGGCCAAGACCGTAGCATCCAAACTCAAAGTCGACGTAGCGTCAATCCCTACAACAGCATCCACGGACGCACCCACTTCCGCCGCTGCAGTGCTGTATCACCCTGAGGGTCACTTCGACCACTATGTCTTGTTCGAACGAAACCCTTCAGTCGTCCTCGTGGACACGAGTATCATCGTCCGCGCACCTCATCGGTTCTTGGCAGCTGGTATGGGCGACGCACTCTCGACGAACATCGAAGCCCGCTTGACTACAAACCGGATCAATTTGTGTGGAGGAATACCGCCCGAGCTGTCTACAGCCATAAGGGAGAAGGCAGAGGAGATTTTGCTGAAGTATGGTAAGCTGGCGTACGAGGCAAATAAGGCCGGAGCTATCACGCCTGCCTTTGAGGCCGTCGTTGAGGCAAATACACTGCTGAGTGGACTAGGGTTTGAAGCGGGTGGCATTGCAGCTGCTCATGCGGTATGTCTAGCGACCGAACATCAGTTTGACTACTGGATTGACCATTGTTGTAGATTCATAACGGATTGACAGCGATTGAGGAGCTCCATCACCTCCTGCACGGAGAGAAAGGTACGTTGCTGTTCCTTCTTGTTTTCCGTTCGAAACTAATCGGGACCATTGACTAGTCGCCTTTGGCATCGTTGCACAACTAGTGCTATCTAACTCGCCCCCTGACGAACTCGAGAAATACTTAACGTTCTTACTCTCCGTCGACCTACCGATCACCTTCGAACAGCTCGGCATTCCCAACGTTACAGACGAACAGATTCGCGCCGTCGCAAAATTGGCGACTGTCGATGCCGAGACGGTGTGGTTTCAGGAGAGTGTCGTTACGGAAGATCTGGTATTCTATGCTATCAAGGCTGCTGATGCAATTGGGAGAGATTTTGTGAAGAAGACGGGACAGAAGAGGGGGCAGTGTTTGTCTGACGACTAGCTGAATCTCTACGCGATCTCGCTTTCTTGCACTACATGTCAGATATGTTCTCAGCGCTCTGGCAACTTCTAATCAATCTATTCTCTAAATAGATTTAGACGAACGCTTCGTTTTTCTCTACTCAAGCAGTTACTCGCACGTTAACACCAATCTGCAGACCACCGATATGTTAGTCCGAATATCCTGAAGAATTCGGATTGATCATGTCGCTGTTCGACGCGGTTCAACTTCAATGTGGTTCATCAATGAGATCTGAGAGTCGGGCTGTCATATCGTCATGTGACCGCGTCTGGCACCCAATGCATGTCGGTCTTACACTGCAGCGTCTCGATTCTCTCTCTTCTTCGCTCTCACAACTCTCTTCAGCTCTCTGCCTGATCAAGAGTCGACTCGGCATGGTCATGAGCCTGATAACTTGAATAATTACCCGCGAGAGCTCCAGCTAACCCTCACAACTACAGGACCCTGCACCACCACACAATCTTTTCATCATTCGCCTGGGGAGGAATTTGTTCATTTTAATACTTGGAAGGGATCGGCGCGGTAACATTGTTCGGGGATGATTGATACCTGATCCAACAGCTTCAGGTCCAACTCAGACCCGACATTCGAGAAGATCATTTTGAACATACTGGAAGGAGAATAAGCAGCCATACGACCCGGAGTGATCAACATCTATTGAATAAAGGACTCTGCATGTGTGGACCTACGCTCGTAATCTGCTACAACGCTCAAAACACAAAATCACATACGGCGTAAATGGAACAACACCTTGACCTTAGGGTTCGGCAGGAAAGAGAGATTGAATATGAAGTCTTCTGGCATCTTTGCCTCATTCATCATCTTCATGTCGTAGGTCATGACGAGGTGTGCAAGTAGAATCTTGAGCTCGTTCACTGCGAAAAACCGACCAGGACTACATGCGACCATGGTGAGGCGTGGAATGGGCAAGGCGGATTTTGAAAGGCGCACCAAGCATGATTTCCGTGTCCGAAAGCCATATACTCAGGGCTGATACTGGATGCTTGATGCTTTGCCCCCTCACCGTCGTTTCCATTGATATCTGATAATCTCCACGGATTGAACGTATTGGCATCTTCGTGGTACTCGTTGTCGTGATGGACAGTGTGTAGTCCCGTGGAACCGCAGAGACTCTCTCACAAAACTATCCATCTTGTGCATCTTCTGGATAGCCGCCTTTTACCATCCGTCTTCTTTGATACACTGCTGTATCTCCCCCCGGAGAGGCTGAACATACTCAGGAAAAGCGGCAAGGTGAAACAGAGCGTGTGCAGCACTCTTGAGGGTGTTCAGGGCCATTAAAGGATCAGTGAAAGAAATCAGTAACGATTGAAGTAGTGTGAAAGGACGCGAAATTCAGAGACAAGATTCTCAGTGCTGCGGCCTGGGCCTCTTTCTCTTCACCTTGAGCGCTGTCCATCAGCCACGAGAGCATATCGTTCTAACGGCAAAGACAGCCTTCAGGCAATCGCTACGAGTAGGCAGGAGTGATTACAATCGCACCGGTTTCTCTTCCCGTACTCTTCGAGCATCTTGTATCTTTCGTGAACGATGGGTACGAGATGAGTGTCACCACGTTGGATGTTACTGGGAGCACTCGTGATCAGTCTTGCCGCGAGTATGCTTGGGGTTTAGCGAAGGTGGCACGGTCCACACCAGAGCATCACATACGGTCTCAGGAATTTGGGAAATATGTTGAGGATTATGGCAGCTTTCGCCACATCGACAGTAAACGTGATACAAAGTTTCATGTAATCAGGGTCGCGACCTACGCAGTGTATGTGTTAGTGAATCGCCACCATAAACGATCAAAATAAACTGTGGACTGTACACTTTGGCAGACCGACAAAGACTCTGTTAGTCGATCGAGATATAACCTTCATCTTTGTGGACAGCCCAGGCAGGGAAACCCGAGCTAAGCAACGGGGCGGTCTCTCAGCGAGGACCAGACTGGTTGGGATACTGGACTGAAAGCATACCGTCACCGGGTGGAATTAATTCTTTGCATGCATGCGACAACAACCTCGTCGTGAAGATCTGGGATAATTGAGGACATTTTCCTCGTTAGCTCATGACGAATGATTCCCAGATGGTATGGGTTGCGCTGGATGCTGGGGCCAATTGTGGTCCGATTGCAGTACCTGCAATACTAGGATCATCAATATAGAGTATGGTATGTGGATATATAGTCTGTTTCACCTCGGCGAATGCTCCGTCAAAGCTGACTCCTGAGCCCATCTTCCGGGGATTTACGCAATCCTCCACCAAGCGAGGACTAGTAACGACAACGCGCCATTTTTGGAACTCTGGAACCCTGAAACTGCCACCCTTGTACTGTAGGAACGATGACTCTGGCTTATACGTTCAAATTCGGAAGGACTCGAGGCTGAGACACACCTTGTTGTAGCCCCTCTGAAGAATTCCACGACTGTTGCGTGCGAACTGCAGTGCTGCGAACATCGAGAGGATCGGTACCGTGGTGGATATTGCGGGTGGTAGCTAGTGTTCTAGTGAGTTGGGACGGATACTCCTTGAACGTCTAGGAGAAATCCGCACTTTTGGCCTCGCGGTTTTCGCCCAAGAGGAGAAGAAGATCGCAACAGCTATACCCGCCACCAGCACGGACACTATCATTCCTGAATCGCGACTCGTTGGAGTATGTAGGGTGAGAGAGAGGTATGGCCCTTGAACCTGGTGGGCGTAGAACGAGGCTGATATAGGATACATGTAGCGCCCTACGGCCCAGGTTATATTTGAGTGGTGCGCGATGCGAAGGTGGCCGTGCGATGTTCAGGGATCAGAGCAGGGTTGGTGCGCAGATGAAGATCGCGAGGGTATATGACGGATTTCTCATGAGTGACCCTGTTACGATAATCCGAAGCAACGTCAAATGGAAGAACAGTGTACAATTGAAGCAGGGGAACAAGCGCGGAGGGTCCCCGTAACAGTAGGGCAACGTTCACCTTGCTTCGATCAAAGTCGACGGAGTATAAGTAAATCTCGCGAAAAGGGCAGGCCTGGGCCGGTCGACCGGAGATGTTCTAAGACTATCGCGCACTACGAGTGGCGAGCGTCCCCTTTGTCTCCGTGGTGGTCGGTGCGTTTGCGCTTCGTACTTTCGGTGGTATAGTCGGTCTCGCTGAGTGAGACGGATGTCCTCAGAGCGCCCCTTGTCGAGGTCCCGCCCTCGAGTTTAGTTTCCGATTCGAATATGCCCCCCCCCCCTTGAGTCTCTCTGCAAGTGCTTATGCTTACTATTGGTACTCTCGGGTGACCCGGCCTAGTTGAATGTGTATACGGGTTCCGACGAGAACGAATCGTGGTTTGGGAGAGCTCGGGGTCTAGGGAGAGATCTTGACAGATGTGTACTCGGGACGTTGCGGGCGAAGTCACATCTCAGCGGCGTGATAGTATCCAGATGAAGATGAAGGATGTGCAGCATGCTTGGAGCCGGAAGAATATGATCACAGCGAACTACACATCTTGGGAAGTCACAGTGCGAATTCGGTCAGATTTAGTTGAATCAAGGGTGAAGCTGACCATTCAGGATGTGGAGGCTGTGGCCCCGTCGCCCCGGTCTATTGAGCTTCCCAACAGAACCTAGAAACCAGGACACGAGAGGCCGCGTCCGCTGGCGAGCAACAGGCGTAAGTGTACATTCCAACTGGGCGAAAGAAAGTTGGCAAAGTCTACCATGGGTTAGAATCCGCGACCCCATTGACGCGTCTTCCCTGCATACTCCCAGTTCGAACTGTCGAAGCATTCACGAGTGTATACCTCTCAATTCCTTGGCGCAGCTCGTGCCTCGAGGCCTGTTCAGCAGCAGGCAGGAATCAGATGCCGGCGATGCACAGAAGGGCCCGCAAGTTCTTCAAAGATTATGTTCTGGAGTGCATAACTGTGGCGTGGTCAGCGGAAGTCCAGCTCGTAATCCTGTAGAAGCCTCGTATCATTTGTGGTTGTCACGGCATGAAGTGAGAGAGGTTGCGGGAAGACCGGGGAGGTCCTGTTTGGACCAGGGCGCTTGAACAGATGTTCCAACTTCCCACGAGTCGCGTCATGGATGACCACGTGATTGATCATTATGTTGCGGCCGTGGCCGTCTTCAATCGAGTCGGGCCATGGACAATACTTATGTATGTATTTCAGTCAAAACGCGTGCAACTAAGCGGCGACTTATGTGCAGAACTTTGTGTTGCAGGAAATGAACGCTTCGGACTGATGATGTTGGCGGTTTCTGTAGTCATGTGATCGCGACCGATCACATTTTTCCACCGTGATCTGCAGCGTCTCGATTCTGGTCTCTCTCTTCCTTGCTTCGCTCTCACAAATCTCTCTAGCTCTACGCCTATTCGCGACCTTGCTATGTTCTACTCTGTGGTACAACCTGGAATCGTATCCTTATTCTCGTCAACAGGCTCAGATCCTCTCGCTTTGTTCTCGTCAAATACAGACCCATCTCTGCCCTCCGACTCTTTCATTTGTCTCTTGAACGACACAACGTCAGAACCGGCTCCCTCGCCACCTCGAACTCTCATCAAGCCTCCAGCACTAACATCAGTTGATTCTGATAATGAGGAACACAATGAGGGATACACTCTTGCGCAGACGGTCTTGCACATTCAATCGCCTACACTTCCTACCACGTTCATTCGTTCTCCTCCATCTGGGTCGAATGCACCGTTGGGGTTAAAACAGCCTTGGATGCATCTGCAAGTTCGAAATATGGGGCGGGAGTGGTCCATTGAGGTTGGAATCGTCGATCGAGCTGGTCGTGAAGGCGTCCTTAGGTGCTCTACGTTCCAGGTAATACCTCTTTCTTGTGGATCGATTGTTCTCTTTACCCAGTAACTACCACCCTGGACTGAATGCAGAGCTAAGTACGGAGTTCATTGTCAAACACAATGACTGATTCATTTCTCTAGAAAGAACCAAAGCTCAAGCACACGAATCCACCTCTTTTACACCTCCCACTCACCTTCCCTCCATCATCCTCTCACCTACTCACCGGTTGGAGCACGATTGACCTCAACTTCTCTAGTCTTATGCCTTACTTCTCATCCGCGTCCCTTCTACAATCGTCTGCAGAGGACGAACAAGACGCAGGAGAACAAACGACGATCTCCCCTGTTACTCCTGTCCATGTTCCCAGTGGGACGTATTCGCACGTTTCGTATGTCAAAGTATACGCTACCTGCCGATTGCGACGCATCTGGTTCTCCGATGCTGGTACCAGACAGGAGCTCCCTTGGGAGTTTCGTTTGTTCTCTTCATGATTCAGCGGTCGCATACTCTTCGAAACGGTACGCTATGGCTCGGCTCCCATCCTAGGTAAGTGTTACAGACATGCCAGGTGCTATCTGTACAAATGCATCCGACTTAGATACCTTGATTGCACTCGAGTGGGCCAGGAGCATGCCACCAGTCCTACTGCCGGGATGAGACAGCGCAGTGGGACCGTGGGGCATGCTCAGATAGTTCCAACTTTCTCGGGCGATCTTATCAGAACCGACGTTGCGGCGGACAGTACTGTGATTGACAGTTGTGATAGTATCGCCAAAAGGAGCTCGAGAGGGAAAGACGGAAGGTAGAAGTTCTGTAGAAGCTCACACGAGCACCATGTGCCACAGGACGAGGCGATGTCTCTCAAATATGTGAAGGCGTCATGGGCCTGTGCATCGATGCACAACTAGGGTTGACGTTGACCGAAGATCATCTGTACTCCAATCCCCGGTGAGATGTATCAAGGTAGATTCACACCAAGAAACCAAGCCCGTGATATATTTGATATTGCAGCTACTTATATACATTGTCGCAATGAGTTCGCTCAAGTCTCTCTCTAGCTGAGACCATGGATCCTCAACTTCAGCGTTTGTTGAGCGGCATCAACTCTTCGCGTGTTAACAGTTATGCCATTGGTCAGTACCTCTGTGTATCCCGGCTTGGCGGACGATATCTAACTGTAGAGTACATTTAGTCGGTGCTACGACGTTGATCATCCTTGATTGTATTTCCACGATGGAACAAGAGGTAAGGATACACGCCACGAATAGCGGCTCGGCTAATCATTTGGTTGGTCAGTACAAATACGTGTGGAAGTAAGTATGAGGACCAATGGCAAGGTGTATGGCGTGTTGAAGTTGATACCGACTATTTCCTTGCGACCCAACCAGGTCCCGCTGGAGTTTGGTCAAGGTGCTATACTACCTCACGCGGTATCTAGCTCCTATTGTATTGATGTAAGATTAGTTCAGTACTGTATCCACGTTGAGGGTGCTGATGTCGTAGTATAGAATGGTTGCAGCAGGTGTGACTATCCCGCATGACCAGGTTTCCGAGCTGACCATGATCACAGTACATGTTCAAATCAATCCCGCATTATGGGTGAGTAATTGGTTGCACCGTATGTAGCAGCGTACTTATTCCGTCGGCATGGGTAGAAGTATGTACTTATCCATACCTGATCATGCCACTATCAGCGATCTCATCGCACTACCGTCAGATGCGAACTCTACATGTGGGCAGAAGCAATGTAAGCATACAGTCTCTGTCGACTCAATCGTCGCTGACAAATTGCTTGCAAAATAGTGCACAATTGGTTCTCTCCCTTACCGTACACATCATATTTTTCCTGAGAATCACTGCTCTGTATCACCGCAATCGTCGAAGTACGTGTTGACGTGTTGGATTCGCTGTAACGGAACAGCACGGAACACACTTGCTGATTCAGACACTGTAGTCGCCGCTCTCTTAACCGTACTTATTTTGGGTGAGTGAGACTTTCTCCTGCCCCTGCCGTTGTACGCGGTACTGAATCAAACGTACAAGTGAATACCGGGGTGAGTGTTTCGTCTCCCGCATGCCAGACATTTATGGAAACCAGATGCTTAGTTCAGTTTCTGGGGCATATTCGCCGAGATCCCTTCCATTAGGTTGATTCCTCCGCCGTTGGGGTTGCCCTGGTTGGCAGGTTGTGTCCAGGATCCGGACTCATTAAACTCTCCCCTTGGTTCATGGTGCGTGTCAACCGCAACAGACTCATTTCGATGGCTGGATAAGCAGATGCATTCTAGGATTGTGGAGACGTTTACAGCCAGTAGGTATCTTCCATACTGTATACCTTCTACTTGCTCACGAACGCAGCTGTCTTTTTTTCCATGACAATGTACAAATTCGTCAAATTGACCAAGGACGTGGACTATCGCCTCCAGTTTCATAACAAATCTTTGTTCTACGTGTTTCTTTATGATGGGACGGTTTACTTCTTCTTGTGAGAGACTCATCCATATCCAATTTCATACGGTCTCATCAGGATGGGTGCTCATGACCAATAGACTCTTCAGTAAGCGGCGTAACCTGCTTTCTCTCGCAACCCTGATACTATCGACGTCATAAGGTATCGCGGTCGTGCAATCAATTCTGTTCCAGGTACATCGATTGAAGGTATACGCTGGTTACCTGATTCCATGGTGAGCACACATTTCCTGTACAATGCAGGCGACGCGCTAACAATTTTGGCCAATTACAGGGTGCATGTCGCCTACTCATTTGTGGTACGCAGATACCATCGACCTTGCAGCTTGAGCTATATATTGATATATAAATGCTTCTCTTGCTAGGGGTCGCGGTTGATTTTGAACCTACGAGCTGCCGGGGGCAGCATGACCGAGGATTTGTCGCTCTCCGGTGACAGCCATAGTTCTGCTACCCGTGCGGCAACAAACATTGAATTGTCAGCGATCAAATTCGGTCACAGTGTTCAACATGATACCACATATGCGAGTAGCTCTGCAAGGTCTGAGATGTTGGTGTCTCGTGACAACCAAGTGTAATAGTAGTACTATCCAAGCGGAGATGAAGGACGTGGAGCATGTCGACTATATCGTATGTATGTACTCACAGCGAACTATCAGATCTTGGTGTAACCGAAGCCCGAGCTGCCATGGTGAGACCACATTGCGAATCATGGTGCCTCGCCGGCCGTTCAGGAGGCGGAGCTGCTAATCTGAGCCCCGGCTGATTGTGCTTCTCACTAAGTTATACAATTCGGGAAAGGAGCTTTCCACAACCTACGGCAGAGGTTGGTGGTTGGTGTAGAAAACCAGGACACAAGAGAGGTCGCATCAGCTGGTGAGCAACAGGTGTAAAGTTCACATGAGGACGCACAAAGGTGATAAAGTCTACCATTGGTTAGGATCTGGGATTCCATCAACGCGTCTGCCCTGCATGATCACATTCGAGACTGTCGAAACATCCAGAGGGTGTACGACCCTCGATTCCTTGGCGTACACGACGCATGGATGAGCGTGAAATATGGATTTGCTATTCGGAATTCAGAGCCGTGACACCACGACTGCGTCAAGACAAGGGTCATGGGAGACCACAATCGCAGGCAAGAGTTTTCTTCTCCCGAGAGAGATCAGAAATTAGTAGTTCCTGGAAGCTGAGTGTATGGTTAACAACGCGCGAAAGAGCTCCCGTTGAAGTCATCAATGAGGATGCGTTGGTTGTCCCACTGTGTAGCAAGCCGTCAGCGCCACCCTAAGGTTGATAAAATCGAGGGCCGAGTTGAGCCAACGCGTCGATGGGAGGCATAACTCGATGTGATTTAAGGGAAAAGAAAAGCGTCAAGCGATATCACGTGATTATAAAATGTCTTTATTTACGCGTTGTTTGCACGCGCCTCCCAGTCGCCACACTATGCACTTAGCATCTACGTCCCTTCTACTGGTGAAATGGATCACGAAGGACGATCAAAGAAAGGGTAACAAGAGACAATCTCCCCTGTTACTCCTGTCCATATTCGCACGTTTTGCACGTCAAAGTATGCGATGATTGCGACGTATAAGCTGGTACAGGAACTCGGGAGCTCCATTTGTTCTCTCTTCGTGATTCAGCAGCAGTCGCACACCCTTCGAAAGCGGTGTACTGACTTCGGGGCCCAGTCCTATATGATACAGAATGCCAGGTGCTATTTGTACAAATCCATCCGACCTAGGATACCTATGGTGCAATACTTCCCCTACCACATCGATGTCGCTATCTCAGGCCGCAGTGACCGCAGCATTCTTGGCTCGTTGCTTCGCGGCCTCTTCGAATGCAGCTTTGGCCTCCTCCTCGGGTACGATCACGATATCCTTCCTGAGCAACTTGAACGGACCATGCTTGAATCCTCGCCTCTTCGCCTCTTCTTCATCCGTGATCTCCTCCAATTTCTACACAAACCGTCAACCAAATGATTTTCCTCTAACCGCTAATCAGACCACTTACCACGACGAGGCCCTTCTTGACACCAAACACAGCGTCCGTCGCCAACCATTCGTCTCCCTCTGGGTAGAGCGATGTGACCAGTCTACGGAAACCGGGCTTCTCGACCATCATGTGTAGATGGTTCGGACGCAAGTTGTGTCGTCCGATATTGGTCAGTAGTCTGCCGACAGGGCCCTACATTTTACAAAACGCCGTCAATCGCCCTTCCCTCCAAACAGAAACACGTCTTCAGATGAACACTTACATCTCCAGGAATGGGATATGACACAGGGACCACAGCGCGATATCCAAATCTGCCATCCTTGTCCGTCCGCAATCGGCCTCTGCAATCTGCATGATCGCGGTCGGCATATTGAGTATCATAGAATCCTACATTCGCAGGGCAGAAGTTCAGCACTCGATCTTCCCCAATTCATCCTCGGACTGAGGGTTGATTCTCGTACCAGATTCGTCAGTCTCCCAAGTCTCGATCACAGCATCCGGGACGGGGGTCCCATCCGTGGACAAAACGCGACCTTCGACATACATATACTTTCCCTTCCCCTCCGACGCAATCGAGCCGCCCTGCTCGACTATTTCACACGAGTTGCAGTAGTACACATTCACGTCAGTTTACGTGATCGGTGGCGGCAAGGATGCGGGGATACGTTACCATCGGGAGCGTCTTCAGTGAAGAAGGGACCTAGGACGCTGCTCTCAGTTGCGCCTCGTACGGGCGGGTTGTTGATAGCGTCGACGAGGGCGGAGACTCCCAGTACGTCGGAGAGTAGAATGAATTCTTGACGGATGGGGGTGCAGATTTGTCCGACTTCGGTCAGGAACTTGATAGTCTTTTCCCATTCTTCCGTTGTGACACTGGTTGCACGAAACAGTGAGAGGTCAACCAGATAGTGTCGCATAGGGCACACCTTGTCTCCATAACGAACTGGTGCAGATGTGTCACCAAGTTCTTCATAACGAACCTGACCCGCCTATGAACGACGTCGATCCATCCCCATTAGTATAGGGTTCCCATAGAGCATACGCGTATCCAGTGTAACGTACGGATCAGGGGTAAGATCGAATAGCTTGAGCAGATTGGAGGTAATGATCTCAGGCTTATCGGGGAACTGTCATTTCGCTCAGTCAATGTAAGATCATAATGCACACCACACCTTAGACATACCGGGAGGTCGAAATCCGGGGGCTTGATTCCATTCGACTCGGCTTTCCTAACCTTAGGCTCTTCCGTAGTATTGGTAGTCATTATCGATCGTCGTAAAGTTGGTACAGGAGGTGTAGCACTGTGGCTTTGATGTAGGGGGAATTGGTCGTTGTCTCTCTCGCGAATGCAGAGGGTTATATATCTACTTGGAAGGGAAGACGGGAGCCCCGGGTCCCACCTGGGAACAACCTATCGTCCCTAAAACACATTTCAGATCCGAGAGTCTCATGATCTGCAAACGCTGCGAGTTACACACCCTTATTAGGTGTTTTTGACTTCGCTCAATCGTCAGAATCATGCTACTGCTAATTCTGACCCCTTGCTGGTCTTCGTGACTCTCTGCGATAATCGGATCAATTGAGAAGCTACCAGCGGAGACTGAGTCAACGTTCGGACTATGGAGACTCAAGAGAGCTCTGGAGCGGATTCTTGGGCATCGTGGAGCAGTCAGGACAGATCGAGGTTGTGTGAGGACTTTTTCAAGAGTAGCTCTCTAATAGGGTACTGAACATTGGGACGTAAGCGAGGCCAATCAAGTTCACGTTATTATCTCAAAGTGGCCAGACAACGACTTCGAAGTCAATATCATCCCGCGTTAGGATCGGAATCATGCTGCTGCATCTCGTAACTACACATACATGCTGGCTGCGAAGAAACCAAACATGACTTAGCAGTGCGATAGTCCGGACACGGATACTGAAAGAAATCGTCTGACCGCCGTCTCGACCGTACAGAGCCGTATAGCGGCGCGTGCGCTCGTATCGACGTTCGAGTCGGAGGAATTAACGGTCGGATATGGGCAACAATCTAACCTAGTGGGGCTTGCGGTCAAGGATGGGATGAGACATCTCAACAAAAAAGCACAGGGTTATCAGAACGTGTAGCAACTACTTACATTCAAGAATCTCCGAAGGTGCGAGAGAACTTCCTCCGGTTGTTCCTGTTGAACCCAATGCCCAGCATTTTCAACGAGAATAACATCGTCGTCTGACATCCTGGTACAGAGTGCTTTCATCTTCTCGAGCGCTCCAGGACTCTGGTAGACACCCCAATCCTTCTTTCCAGCGATATACATCGCAGGTACCTCGATCTTCTTTCTGAAGAAGACACTCAACTCGTCTGTCCACCGAGGGTCCTTCAAACATCTGTACCAGTTCAGTCCACCCTGGAAACCCGTACGCCCATATTCCGCGGTGTACACAGCCAGTTCTCGATCTGGCAACCACTCTGTACTCTGCACGAATTCCACAGTAGAAGGCGCACCCTGCTGAGCTACATCTGCCATTGTGAAGTGCATAGGCATGACGTAGTAGCCGGGGAGCTCTCCGAGCTGAGACGCGTCCTTCAAGGGATAGGGATTATTTCCGGGCCAATCTGCGCTTTTCATGTGAATGAAGTTGCGCAGGAAGGCGTGAAGTCCTTGAGGCGCGTTCATCATATCGTCGTTGGCGGTAGGTCCTGCGAAATACGTGCTATAATGCTTGCTCGGAGGATCAAGTTTTGCGAGGAGTTTGTCAACGGAAGGCCAGATACTGGCGGTGTCTCCACCCTTCGACGGAAGGGGAGCGCCTGGAAAAGGCACGCTCGATAACACGACGGAGGAGACAAGGTCTGGTCGAATGAGTGAAAGGTATCCTGCGACGAGTGATCCGAGATCATGCCCAACCACCGCAGCCACCTTCTCACGACCCAATGCGTAGACCAGAGCTACGATGTCGCCAACTAGGTTCAAAACCCTATATGGCGATATATCGTCATCGTATTGTATCGCTCTGTCAGGCGTGAGTACGCTTTTCGTTCGTCCAACCCCACGTAGATCAGGCGCGACGACATAGTAGCCAAGTTGGCTGAGGGGGACGAGGAGTTTGCGCCACGAGAAGGCGAGTTCCGGGAAGCCGTGCAGGAGGAGAATGAGAGGCGACTTTGGATCCCCGCTTTCGAGGATGTGAAGTTGCAGATCCTTCACTTCCACCGTCTGGGAGCGTATCTCTTCGGGGAGTTCACTCAGATTGAACCTGTCGTCTGCCATTGAGGATTGACTATGATTGACTTCAAAAACGATCAGTTGAGCGACCGATGAGATATATTGAAGAATATGTACTTTATTACAGTCGGTGGTAAATGGGAAGAATGGGAAGTCAGGAGTCAGCGCAGTCAGCGAATGCGAATATACTAATTCAGTTGTAATATTCTATACTGACACCGAATAACGCACGTGAATTTGTCAGTGTGGAAGTTACATTGGCTCGCTCATATGATCCACACGCCCCAAGTCTATGGTCGAGAAACTGAGCCTTTCACTGGCAGGTAGTATAGTATACTTGGTGTCAATATACAGTCGATAGCAAGCTGCCAAAAGGGATAATTCCTACCTGGCCGCACTATCATGAGCACTCGAGCAAAAATGCCAAGAGGCGTATGTGTACTCACAACATAGGCCAGAAGCGGGTTCCCCCTTCGACCATGTAGATTCAGTAGAATCTTGATTAGAACAGACAACAGACAATACGGTCGTTCAAGCGCTCAAGCTAAAGACCTTCGGGCTAAGGCGGCCCGTCAACTTCCGTTGTGTCATCACGGTCACGTGGTATATACTACTTATCATCGAGTCGCGATTCGGATACATCGAGCGGACTCAGCAAACAACCTGAACCGACAGTCCTGAGCCCACCATATATCGTACATACCTCGCTCGCATGACGGAAATGCACGATGCGGGACACATCCCAAGACAGAAACACCCCGAATGAATATTCATTACAAAGCATGCGCTGGCAGATGCATGCAACGTACAATATCAAGAGTTCGAGTTATCGCGAACGAGGACGCGCCGAGAGAGAACGAGGAAGTTGGAGAGGGAGGGTCAAAAACCAAGTATTAGGTAGGTTATGGCACACAAACAACAAACCAACAAAGCATAGCGAGAACGATAGCATACAGCACAAGGGGGAAACGTGAACAAGAAAAAGGGAAGAAGAGTACTTGGTGCAAGAAAAGCAGGTCAAGTGAGAAGAAAGTGGGGACGAGAAGAGCAAAAAAGTCTGGGATGGTGTTATGATGAGTACTATAGTATACTTGGGAGCAACGTACGTGAGAGATTGATGAGCAAGGAAATATTACAACGTAGATACTAAATGGGACGAGGCGCGATTGGAACATGCGACATGCGGTAGATGCTTCGATGAGAAGTTGCAGCAGACCCTGATGGAAGAATGGTACCAAGATTGCCTTGAGAGACCCTGCAGGGCTATGAGCGGATAGAGTAGGAGAGTCATTGATCCAGTGAGGTGACGCATAGGAGATGGGAAACTGTCGAGTACTACCAGACACTACACAGAATATTGCTGGTGTTGATGAGGATGATGGACATGGTCGGCCCAGCGCGATTGCGGATTAGCGGTAGGGTGGAAATAGCTTTCACGTTTGACGTAAGTGGTCTCCGAGTACGATGGCGGTGGCATAGCAACCGTTGAGTTTGACTCTGCGGCCTTCTTCGCTCTGAGTTCTATTATCCGAGCTTCTACCGCTTTAGTTTGCTGGGTCATCATAGCTAGTTGATTCTGGGGATGAAACGGCGAAGACGTGAGCTGTGTCTTGAAACAATATGCACTGAGACCTCACCTCCAACAACGCAAGCTCAGCTGCTTCACTGCGATGCTGAGTGTCTGGGAGCGGTATCCTGAGCGAAGGCGTTATCACGGGCTGTGTCGGACGACCATATACGACTGCGGGTTCACCCAGTTCAGGAATACCAGGTGATTCGACTCGCGCCCGTTTCGGGTCGGGCAAATCCTCATGAGAAGAGCGCTTCCCTAGTGTCTGTGATGAATGCTGCAGCACCGGTGGACCTGGGTGTTGGAGAGCCTGAGACGTTTGCTGGTGCAGAGACGGGATAGGCTGTTGCAAACGATAGGGCTCGATGGTCGTAGGTATTTCAGCCACAGGAACGATGCCCTCGGCTTGCAACCGCTCTG
>JSYW01001441.1:0-12555 GCA_000787475.1 Lentinus polychrous | reverse complement strand
AGGCGAAGGTCTCTTCTTCTCACGTTTCTCTCTCGGACACGGTCACGGTCTTGGTTACGGGCTCGGGATGGACTTGGGCATCGGAAAGTCTCTATTGAAATTGGTAGACTTGGCTGCCAAGTTCCAAAGGGCGTATGTGAAGGCTACGATGTTCAGTGCTGGGTTGGGGTTGGATGATGAGTATGAGTATGAGTATGGGTATGGGTATCCGTATCAGTCTAGGTACTCATCGCGGTCTCGCTCACCTGTCACACATCACTCTCATTCTAGAGGAACCAGAATCAGAGATACGAAGGAAGAGACGACTGAACGGATTAGAGAGAGGAGGGAAGAACGAGGGAGGAGGATACATCGATGGGAAGGGGAGAGTGGGGAATGGGAGGGGGAGGGGAAGAGTTCGAGGAGGAAGGTGAGGAGGGAGGGGTGGAGAGTGGATAGAAGAGATTTGGTTGTTTTTTTGGGTGCCAGGAGGAGTGAGGGGGATGCCAATGAATCGGAGTTGGCGAGGACTGGGTCTGCTGAGCCGTCGAGTTTGAATGCGAACGGTGTAGCAGTGGAACAACCGCAAGCGAGGATGACGGCGCCGACTCGGGCGTTAGTCCCTCTTTCTACTTTTCCTACTTCCTCTTCCTCTTCGACCTCATCCAATTCCTCCTCTTACCCCTCCTCCTCTTCTTCTTCCTCAACGCAACACCACCACCACCACCGCTACCAACAACACCAACACCCCCTCCGCTACCAACAACACCCCCTCCGCTTCCCGCAACCACCGCCCATCCCCCGCTCCCCCTATCGCCACCCGACACCTCCAGCCGTGATCACACAACGGTTGAGGCCTATAGCTAATCCGTTGTTGTTGAGGTTGAAGGCGGCGCAGAATGCTTGTGTGTTGGCTGGTAATGGGTCGGTGTCGGGGTCGGGGTCTGGTTGTGGTTCTGGTTCTGGTTCTGGGTCTGGTTCTGGTTCTGGGTCGGGGTCGGGTTCTGGTTCTGGTTGTGGTTCAAGCTCTGGTTCGGGGTCTGGTATGGGTTCGAGTAGAGGTAGAAATGGAGTTAGCGATGAGAAGGTTGGTGATGGAGCAGTTGTACCCATGCCCATGTCTATGCCCATGCCCATGCAGGGTGTAGAGGTGAAAGAGAAAGTGGTGGGTGTTGCGTGGGATGGGATTGGGAGGAGTTCGTTAGGGTGGGAGGTTACTGTTAGGTCTTGAGGGGATGTGGATGAGGGATGTGGACCCGCCCGGTCCCGGTCGAAGTCTTCTCCTCTCCCCCTTGGACTGTCATGGTATTCTCTCGTTACTCGTTACCACTCTCTGCCCTCTGTTATTGCGATACCCTCCCACCCCCCTCAGATTGGTGAGTGATTCTTGGGCTAAATGATTCTTGGAGGATCATTGTTTGGCTGATATGCGGTTTTTTTGCTGGGGCTTAGACTTGATCTTAAGATCAATCTCTCTCGCTCTCGCGGTCGCCCTCTCCTCCCGTCCGGTCTACATACATTTTTGCTGCACTCTTCCTCTCCATCTCTTCGTCTCTCCGCCTCTCCATCTCTTCGTCTCTCCGCCTCTCCATCTCTCCGTCTCTCTACCTCTTTTCCTTTCTTACATCCTGCCTGCAACCCTCCGGTTACTTGATCCCTTTACGGATAGGTGAGTGGATTTTCTTTTTTATGCTCGGTAGAGAGATTGGTTTGGTTTTTACTGACGGAACCCTTGGTTATAGTACCTCTCCCGAGGGCCGAGCCTCGCCCGCCTCTTTGCGTTTTACGTACAGGGATACACATCCTATCCTCACATACACATCGCTCTAATGCGCTACCTCCCTCCTTACCCTTACCCCCCCCCTTTACCCCCGGCCGCCCTCTTCCCGTAATCTCCGCCTATTCCGCTTATCCTTATCCTGTTCCTCTTCCCCAACGCTACCCCCCGGATCCCGGATCCCTCAATAATCCTGCTTGTCCCATCCTCTGCTCCGTGTTTTATGGTTCTCGCTCTCGATTGATTGATTTGGACTCGGCTACGTTACTGTGCTATATACTATCTTTTTCTTCTTCTTTCCTTGCAGTGTTTTTTGTTGTGTATCATGTGTTTTATTCTGCTTCTTGCGTCTTGAATTCTGGCGCTCAACCTCGAGTTTCCTTTTCTTTACTCTCTACCTTATCGTATATCGTTCTTTTGAGTGCTATTTTTTTTCATTTCCTCTCCTCTCGAGTATACCACAACTCTTTCTCTCTCTTTCTCCTGCATCGTCCCACCCTCAGATCCACTATAGTATACGTACATCACCTCAATGATTGATTCTGGGCCTCGGGTTGACGTCCCCCTGGAGCTCTCCCGCATCTCTTTTTACATACCTTGCACGTATTATACTATACCCCCTCTTGCCCTCACCCTTGCCCTCTCTCTTTCTCTCTCTCTCTCTCTCTCTCTCCCTAAACCCTAAAGTTCGTATAAAGTTTATACGCCTCATGATTGATGATTTCTGGTTCTTGTAATGATTTCTTGTTTTCTGTTTTCTGGTACGACTCGGAGTAATGGTCATGACATGGTTTTTGGTTGGTGTTTTCTCCCCCATGTGCGTCCGGAGTGCACTAGTTTACAATCCGGAATCAAGGTTCGGTCGTGTGTCGGAAGGCTTTTTGGTCCTTGGTGTTGTCAATGTGCAGATACTTATTAGCTATACTTATGGATTGGAATATTTATACTATTCGTCTGACTCTGAGTTGACTTGGACTACAGCCAAGCGATCGACAGCACCAGTACCAGTACCAGTCGTGCATGAGGTATATGCGATTCGGGAGACTACTACTAAGTGGAGTGGTATACATATAAAATACGATAAATAACACGGGCGTGACGTCGACAGAATATTCCAGACCATACCGACAGCGAACAAAGCATTCGCAGCAAAAAGAGGGGGGGGGGGGGTTATCACCATCCTTGAGATGAGTGAACCTCAACTGAGATCCAATCCAGCCTGCGCAACCTGCCACGTCCTCTCTCCAACAGGGGGAGGCTGTCTCCCAACTCCTCCCATTTGCGCACCTCCCGGACCAACGCTTCCGCCAATACCGCCTGCACCTGAACCAGGACCACCGCTGACACCACCGCTGACACCACCGACACCATTCGCCCCTTCGAACTCTGCAAACGCGTCTCGGCCTAGTTGACTTACGCCCTTTCCTCGTTGAGACCCTGGACCTCCCCCGCCTCCCCCGAACAAGGAAGGTCGACGAGGCTGAATCCCGCGCAAGGAATCTGCTGCTCCGACGGGTCCGCCGAGCCCTCGCGGAGCTAGTGAGCCTGTTGTGCTTGCTGCGCTTGGGGAGAGGGAGATTTGGATTTGAGAGTTGAGGCCTCCGTTATTCGGGTTGTTGTTGGCGTTATTGGCGTTGGTGGTGTTGGTGTTGAAGCTATTGAGGATGGCGTTGTTGAGGCTGTTTGGACGGGCAAAGGAGAAGCCTGATCCTGATTGTCTGTCTTGAGGTGTCCGGGCTTCTCGTTCTCGTTCTTCGAGCCCGGGTAAACCTGCAAAGGGTGATCGGAGTGGTGGGTCTCTATCTCTTCCCCCTCCTCCGATACCGATACCGCTACCGCCGATAGCACCTCCAACGCCGCCTAACAAGATTCCTCCCCCTCCGCCGCCGCTACCCACATTCAAGTTACCCATCATGCCCAAACTCGGACTGCCCTCTCTCGGACTGCCCTCTTTAGCATCAGCGATACCCAACATGAACTCTTCCTCACTCTTCTTCTTCGGTATCGGCTCGTACCTCGATAATTTCTCCAACTCGAACCGCTCGTTCGTCGTCCATCCTTGAGCTTCGGCCGTTCGTTGGTCTATACCTAGTAGTTGGCGGAGAGCCTCGTTTTCCTGTTCCAGACGTGCGATCTCGGCTTCGCGCTCGAGGGCCCAATCTGGTTGATTGCTTAGCAGCTCGAGTAGTCGGTCGTCTTCCGGGAGGAGCGGGTATTCTTGATTGTATGTGGAGGAGGAAGCTTGGGGTGGTTGCGAAGAGGTTGGACCGGGCGCGGGTTCGATGGGTGGGTACGGTTCAGGTGGGTACGTCGGTGATTCTTGTGGGGGATGTTGTTGCTGTTGTGCTGGTGGCGATGACAAGGAGATTTGTTGGAATGGATGTGAGGGAGGGTGTTGTGAATGATCTGACTCGGGGTCTTCCCCTGCCATAGTTTGCATCAGGTTCCGCAGGTTGCAGGCTAACCGCTCGAGGGAATGAGCGATGTTCATGTTGGAGGAGAGGTCGGCGTGTACAGAGGATGTGTCTCGTGAGAGAAGAAGGTTTTCGTAATGTCGTGTTAACGTTAGTTCGTGTTGTTGTGCCGCCAGCTGTATGCGCGTCATTCATTCAGATTATTCATGGAGGAGTTGGAGGGGGGGACAGGACTTACAGCATGACTCCGGAATCGTGACATGATAGTTTCAAGGGTGTGCTCGTACTCTTTCAGCAACAGACTTAGCTGTTTGTTCTCGTGAAGCAGTGTGTGATTCTCAATGAGGATCTGTGCATTTGCGCGTTCTAGCTCAGATTCAAATACCTCTGCATAAAAGCAATGCAGAGTTAGTAACATATTGGTAGGGTATTAGTATTACTCACCTTTCGAGATATCCGTGTTCACTCTCCGTAGCGCAAACCCGCTCGATGCCTCGACGGCTTTAGTCTATATGGGTCCACTGTTGTGAGTTCGGTCGCGCCTCTCTCATCTCCCGGGCATGTGGGCAAAGTGGACGGGTCCGTACCTTCAGCGTACCCACAGCCCCCTTCAGGTTCGCCGACATCTTGGCATTGTGAGCATTCTGCTCGCTGAGCTCGTGAAGTAGCTGCCAGGCCTTGACAAGGTCACCCTCGAGGTCGTAATACATCCTGACCTGGCTGGGTGGCAGATCAACGCGTCCCTAGTTAGTGTTGCTGTCCAAGCCGTGTATACAGATCGGCAGAGAGCTTTGGCGATGAGTAGCGTACCGACCAGTTGGCACTGGCTACTCGGTGACTTCAATTAACCTCATGAATTCTCGACTGAGCGCGTCTACTTGGCCGGCGGTTTGCGTACGTCCCGTTTTGGCAGGTGTTTATGTTCGACTATCGGGAGAATGTAAATGACTGCTAGCGTACTCTAACAACAATTGGGATCGTGTTCAATCAAAGGCACCATTTTATAGCCTTTTCAGTGTATAGTGCAGTTTACTTCCTCTCTTGAAATTCACCAATTTCCAGATACCTCAGCCCGATACACAAAGTCTAATGTACATCTAACTCGGCTCATTGCACCTTCGTTCTTCTTTCCTGCTCTCATGCTTGAGCAGCATTCAAAGCTCGAATGTATGTGCGATGTTGGAAGATTCTGCGAATTTCGAGCTCTTGGATCCGATACTGACGTCGGGAGCAGGTTTAGGGCCGGGCAGTGCTGACTCCAAAAATGGTCTAGTGTGCTGGCGCTTAGCCAGCGAGGCATCGGGTCGTGCTGTGATTTCATTCGCCGCTCTCTCTTCGCGACTCTACACTGTCTTCGTATCTATCCTTTCCCTGCTGTACAACACCAACACTCGCTTTTCTTCGTTGTCCTCAATCAGTCTCTGTCACTGTCTACTTATACTTGTCCTTTTAACTTTCGGCGTTCGTCTTCCGCCTGCCAATAGCAAATCCGCCCGCACCTCACTTCGACTTCTGAAGCGTCGGACCACCCCGTACCTACTCGAGCTCTCCCATACAATGGCTGCAGCACTTTCTCAACTTTCTGCATGCGTTACACGCATCCTCTCCTTGTCTGGATTCCCGAAGGAGTTGAAAACTCGGGACATCCAAGCTGCATTCGCAGAGTGGGAGAATGTCAATGGAGGCTTCAAGATCAAATGGCTGAACGACACCAGCCTTTTGATTGTCTTCAACGATGCCACCGTCGGTGAGTACACTTCCCTTGCTCCGCCGTGGACCGATTTTTGTCGGTGCGACATTTCATGCACATGCCTTAGCCGAGCGCATGTTGTCGCCATGCTTTCTCTTGATAAGAAATTTACCATCTTGTGACATACCGATGACTGATGAATTCGGCTCACAGCTAAACGTGCATATTTGCATACGCTGGCATTCCCTCCTCCCGTCTTCTCCTCACCAAACTCATCCACCACCGCCATCATCAAGCCCTATGATGGGCCTGACGCTCAGAACGTGATCCAAGCGGTCAACTCCCGGCAGCACAACAACGGTCGCGGACACAACGTCCGTGGCTCTGTCTCACATGCGCGAGGCATCTCCGTCAGTACCTCCTTCCGCAACAACCAGAGCAACAGCGCAACAGCGAGCCCGGTTGTCAACGGCAATGTTCCCGCTGAATCGAACACTCGTGTCTCCCCTCGCGATCGCGACCAGGGTTCACCTACTCTCCCTAGCATACCCTCACACCCCACCCTCAACGCATTGATCTCGTCTTCGCTCCCGGATGTGGCGCCGAATGACCCGACGGCGTCCGATCCTGCAGTCCTCGCTGCCCAACCGGAGCATGGTGCACCTCGAATTGGCGATCCCGGAAAGAGGATGCTGGGCGCTGCGCTGGGTGTCAGGCATCCAGGACTCCCTCCCCGCGTTGTCAATGGTGCAGCTACCAATGGAATTGAGAGGGCTATGAGCGGTTTGGTCGTTGCAGAGTAAACGCATCGCGTTTGTGCGGTATCGGTCGTGCATGCAGGAATATTATACGTGCGTTAGGTCGGAGTTCTTCAGTAGGGAAATTGTGCGCTAGCGCAGGATGTGGGCCGGAATTGTCTCTTTGTCTCTGTTTCTCGAGTTAGTGGTGTACTCCTTGTGCCACTCTCCCCAACTTCCGTTGGGTGTCTAGGAATACTTCGTCAATTATTATGGTGGAAGAGCACCCATAGCATTTGTAATCACATTTCTCCTCTCTTTCACGCTGTCCGTTCCTTGGTTGCGCTGGGACGACGTTGCCTTTCCACAACTGTCAAGTCGGAGGGATTTGTTCTATGGCGTACTTGTCTATTGGTTCTACTATTCGGCCAAGAACTTGAATAATTTGCGTCGCAACCATCGGGCGCGCATCTTCATGGATCCACTTGCAGACCAGCCACCCGCATCAATTTTGGCGTTGTACAAAGCGGTGCATCATCGTGCCTTGCGCATTCGTTTGACGCCTCACGAAAACCTTACTGGGAACATCCATCGTGTCGCAAAGTCAAATTGGCAGAATCCCATCCACCAGGTCAATTGACAACAGCAACCTTACTGCCCTTACTGCAAAGCCAGCATGTTCGTTCGAATCTTCAGAGAACCGACATAGCGACACAGGCTCGGTCACTCAAGCTCAAGACATCTCGACTCGGGAAACAGGGAACGCACTGCAACCCGCTGAAACGTCGCGTTAACGGCAGACGAGGATTGTCGCAAGCGCATAATAACTACAATCTTGCGACGCATGCGGCATATGCATAATCCCGTCGAATAAGGTAGTTGCATAGACTCGAGCATGCTCATTGCTCCGGCGTGGCTGCTTGTGATGACCTGCGGATCCCCACGGCGGCGTCGATATTCGGTCAATAATCGTTTATGGGTCCATATTTAGTTATTCGGACACGGTACCATCGCTCCGTTCTTGGTCTCCACGATGACCAACTCTCACCTGTGGTACGTGGAGTGTAGAATGAAGGTAAGTCCCATGCGAAGCTTCTCTCAAAGTAAGTATTCACCAGTACCTTTCTCCCGTTATTTAGGCGGTCTATTCTCTCAAGTCGCTCAAGATGGTGCACGTTTCACTCGGAATGCGTTGCCCATAGAATACCTCAGGTACCTGTATATGCAAAGTATATGGCTTCGGACTGATGAGGGTCGCCAAGACGTTCACGCCGGCCACTACGCTCACCTGCGTGCACAGCGGTAAGTCTTGGATCATGATCCCCGCCCCGCAGCATTGGTTCATGAGACCTTCAGCTCACAACGGGCCCGACTTGATGCAACAGATTTATGGTATCACTTGTTATATCGCATCTCTATCCGCGCCTCGTCGTCCGAACTCTCGAGCGTTCCTGTCTGGAATCATCGAGTCCCGATCAACTCCAGGCCGCTATTAATGCGCACGTTTCGTATTACATTGTTACATTCAATCTGGACAGTTCTGATGTACACAAATCGGAGGTTAGTCAGATGTTCCTACCTCCATAATGGCCGTACTCATGTGTCAGTTTACCGCCCGATAGGTGCACGCGGTGCTTTCTACGACAAGGTTACGATAGTGAGGACCCGTCAGTTCGGGCTTTGTGTCCGGCTGGAGATAATCCCAGTGGTTGTAGTACTACTCCGGGTCATACCTCTTGGGCTTTTTAGTCGTACATCACTGAATTGGTGGATCATGGCAGGATATCCAAAATCCAACATCTGGAAGGCGTAATACCAACCAAGAATCTCCAGTCATAGGTTGCTGCGCAGTCACTACGGTGATCTACCACTCACTGCTATGGCATCGCGTTCAAAGGCCTGCTTCGCGCCGCAGGCGGAACAGTTATAGAATGCGCATTGATATTTCTGTTTAGATTGTCAGGATGACCTGCAACCGTGTCACTTGAAATCTTCAGACTGAATGCAGAGAACATGGAAGACCCCCCTCAAACGCCGTTTAGTGCTCTGTTCGGTAAGCCTCAGCTCGTATACGATATGTTCCGAATTACTCACCTGGTGACTGTGCCGCCCCATCCATGCGGCCTCAATGTCCCCGGGTTCGACAGGAGTGGCTCATTGCAAGCTGCGATTCACGTTACGTATACTCGGTGAACCCACCATCGCAGGGACTTGGGTGTCTCTCGGAAATAGGGTCAGATGAAAGACGCGTGGCATCTGGGTCGAACACGTGTATCGCATTCGGTCCTTGCAAACGGTTGCAAGCACCATGTGCGTCACACCTGTAGGCCACTCATCAAAGCGCATCGCCGCCTGTGAAGGAACGACAACCGTCGCTCCATTGTTCTCGAGAAATGTCCGGATGCATCGCGCTACGACAGATCTCTTTAGGTTCTAGGTTCCACATCTGAAGCGGAAGGTTTGAATGACGAAGGCTGTGATTAAAGAAATCTGTAGCGAGCCGCAAACGTACCTCGTGGTGCCGCTGAAAGTCTGTGTAGAGGGTCGTTCTCCGCCATTCCTTTGGGGACATCCCTGCATCGAACAAATAGGTATACGGGTATGTGGCAGTCCTACTACGTTCGATGATCATCTGACTGGTCGGATCGTTACAGTTTGGATACTTGGATTGCAGAATTATGACGAGGCAGTGCGGGTACCCTTGGTGTCATCCTATTGAGTCTACGCGTGAACAATTATTACGGCAGATTGTCACTGTCAGCATTTAGAGGAGATTTCCAGTGCCAATACGAAGATATCTACCAAGAAGCCCCCCTCCCCCCCTTGGAAAGGCATAGCTGTTGCTTACGCTATAGCAACGGGGAAGCACCTATCGTGAACGTAAGCAGGAAATTCACCGATAATGCAGACCCTTTCGCCACAGGACGGTTGCATCCCCTTGTTATGCACGGAACACGTTCCCTGGATACTTGTCGGGTAAGTGTTCGCAATGTCATTCGTCTGATTATAGTGTCGCTTGTAGTCTTGCTTCGAATATGCACCCTGCAAACAACCGGCCAACGCCGCCGAGCAGGGTCCGTCAATCGAGCCAATTCGAGGGAGGATGGTGAAGGGACATGGTCCACAAGCAACAATCCGCATTGATATCGAAAAATGGAGGAGAACAAAAGGTAGTCGTGTTGTCAAACCAGTGGTCCTGGTCAGCGCGTCAGACGCGTCTTACATTGTGCAGGGTGGGTTTGATGTATTTCACCTTTCCTATACTGATCCCATGATGGTTAGGGTAACCATGATCATCCATCTATTGTTCACCAACTTCCGTGAGTGAATCATTAACCACATTTGACGCTCTGGGAACGTTTCTTCTCACTTCCATTTCTTTTGCGGCGTTGGCGGCATATTCCAGATTGATACATGCTATACTTGTCGTGTTCTCAGGGCACGACAGGGCACGCCCGAACCATTGTATATGTGCGATGTCACCGCCAACGATCCTGGATGTTCAAGTTAACGTTACTTCACCCTGCGGCGTTCATCACGCCAATTGTAGCTGCGAGGCGCTGTGGTGAACCTCCCTATATATCTAACAGTCGTCGCGGTTTCAATCAAGCCCTTCGCTACCCCATCTTCCTGACCCTACCTCAATGTCCAACTTACTCCAAGTGGCGACTCCGCGCAAACGGACGTATCCACAAGACATGCTTACTGCCACCGACATGAACGGATGTCCGCCGCCAAGTAAACGCACAAAGAAATCTAACCTTCTAGAGCCGCCGAGGATTCGTATTGGTCACTGCGGCGCTGTGCCAGATGTTCCTCGCTCTGCGGTATCAAGCCCGGACAATGAACTTGAGCTCGAGCTAGAAACCTTGCGGTCACGTAGCCCGCAAGAGTATAAGCGAATGGTGCGTGTCCGCGCGACTTTGGCTATTACAATCCCAATTTGTACATCCTTGTGGAAGTACCTGGCTCAGGGCGTCCGATAGCATTCACGCTTGCATGGTCCTTATTCGGGACCCTCCTTTGTGTGAGGCTATTGTAACATCGCCACTCCGTTACTCGCCCTTTGAAAGAAGTCTGACCATGGGGCTGATTTCTCCGGATATATCTACAGGCGCTCAATATCGTCCAAGATCGGAGTTCTGGCCAACACTGCGGCTTCGGCGAAGCATATGTGGCTTCCACAGAACTCTGTGCAGGGGCATCTGGATCCGCGGTTTCAATTGCCTTGACCACGACATTGTCAAACCTCCGCAATGAGGCCATCGGTCGCCAATCGTACGCGGATGATGATACATATAACCCGGGCCCATCTCAGGTTCCATCTTCTTGTCTCCCAGACCCTGCGTTCTCTTCCTCGTCCTCTGCTCAGGCAAAGATGACCTACCCTCCATACAACACTTACCAGTACCCACGGTCGTCCAACGAGGCTTTCTTCGTACCTGACTTGGTTTACCCTTCCGAAGCACAATACTCTGCCTCTCAACGTACATGTCCGCAAAGGCCACAACTTACTTGTGTAAGCCAGAACAATGTCCACTATTCGGAACACGGGCAATACTCGACGCAGGGTGCCTTCCTACGTTCCCCCGCTACATCGTCATCTAGTTACACGTCGCATTGGTCGATTCCAGAGCAGGTGGATGATACCCCTGCAGACTGGTTCATTTCTCAACAATCACCCTCTGCGTCGCAGTACTCAGCATCGCCGCTCGTTCCCCCATCTTTGTCTCGGGACTCCTCCATCTCACCCTCTTCAACGTGCGACGCGGCGACGGATGTCTACCCAACCACGCTTGATACTGATGGGTATGGTAGCGGAACATTTGATTTCTCCGTATATGTACAGGATGAGACACAACAGGTAAGGTTGATCTCACACAAATCAAAATTGCTCGGTGCTTATGTCTTTGATCACCAGTTTCCCTCCGAAGCGTTCAACCGATACCTGTCAAACAATTCCAGTTATATGACGATGCAGAACCAAAAGCTTGTGATGACATCGGACGTGAACGCCCTAGGATCGGACTTGTTTGAATCCATGGGAGGCGTTGATGTCTCCGTCGCCTCATCATCTCACACTGTACCCGATTCAACCGCCACTCCCGCGTCCAAGCTCGAGGTGCACTGTCCTCGTCCCCACCGGCCATTCGTACCCAAGTGGCAACTTGATCCTAACGTCGACCTAGATCAATACGCATTGCCTCGCAATCCCCATCCGACGCCCTGCGAGCCCGTACCTGGCCCCTCGCAGGGCTTCTTCATGTCTCAAAATGCGCCCGCGGATCCCCTGATCATCATGAATGGCGAAGATGCATATGGGATGGAAGATGCGTCCTATGGGGAGTCCGACGATGAAGACTCTTTGGCGGATGATATGGAATGTGAAGAGGAAGAGATTGAATACGAAGACGGAGATACGCACTACGGAGGGAGACCAAGTCCCGCATATGCTCAGCAGGGGCTGACTTACTCCGACGCAAATGGGGGCTTGACGGCGATTCCCCCGGCGGCGCACGGTTTCAGTGCGTATCAGTCACCCATCCAACATACAACGCACAATCCCGTTTCCTGTATAAGCGGAACGCTTCCCTCAAACTCGCTCCTTTTCCAATCGGTCTCGGATTCAGTCATCATGGGTGCACTTTCAACATAACTTCGTCGCCGAATGCGTTGCCGATGACGTCCTCTCGCACGCGCCTCATCATGGGATCGCTGCGTGTACACCTCACAATCTGCATTTGGGTCGCGCAGATGACTTCTCACCTTCCGATTTTAATGGGACACCACTCTTTTGACCTCCGATCCATGATTCATTTTTTGGTCTAGACTCGCACATTCCTCTTCCGATAATTTATTGGTAACGTCTTTGCATTCATATGATACCACAGCATTTCAGCGATATCCAACATTCACGCTCTTTAGTCATACTACATTTGTACTCTCTATGCATTGATT
>JSYW01001439.1:0-11352 GCA_000787475.1 Lentinus polychrous | reverse complement strand
AATGGAAATTCGGACCTGTGGAATGAATGAACGCAGATCAAGCCGAGATGTTAAAATATGTAGCACCCTGTAGCACCGGACATAATGGTGCAAAAATACACCGGTATAGCGTGTCCAGAACTAACTCACGACGAAGAAGAGACCAGACGGACTCGAAGGCCGGGAGAGAAGGTGAGTAGCAGTGAGTAGCCTCGTGTTGGACGGAAGCAATTGTTACGTCAATCACGTGGGATGCACGCGTCTCCAACATTGCGTCAACGATTTTGATGGCGCGCATGGAAAGCACGAAGCGCACCCTTCTGACTGTCACTCCCTTTCACCAATACCATCGAACATCCCCGCCATGACAATGCACTTAGCAGATAGAGATAGGACAGCGGGGGACCACGATATCGACTCTCCCGAGCCATTGGTGGCTAATAGCCATGAACCAGCGGAACAACCTCCTGTTGACCTCTACATGGGGTCAAGCCTAGACAGCGAGCCCGGAGTTAACCTCGCATACCCCCATGAACGAAGTCCCCCTCCTGCCAGTCCACCGCGCAGCACTGGCAGTGTACGCAAACGGAAGACGAAGCCTACACAATTCACTGTTGGTTCGCCTAGCAGGAAAGCCCACACCCGGAATCGCAACATCAGGGAGGACGTGGGCTCCCTGGTGAGCAACGAACATGTCAAAGGGGCTATCAAGGAAGGAGCCACCAACACTGGGAGATATGCTCTCGACGTGTTCTCGCATGCCATGCATTACCTTCGATATCCATTCGGTATCCTCTTTGCGATCTACATCTTCGCACATGTCCTCAGCTGGATGTCGGCCAAATTCACTCCATTGCTTACTCCACTGTGCTACATCCCCATCGTCTCTCGCTCGCCCCTTTGCTACATTGGCAAACAAAAAGTTCCGCGATGGGCCGACTATTCCAGACTCATGGAGGTGCAAAGTTCAACTTTCGAGCAGCTGTTGGATGAGTCAGTTGGAGGACAAGGCCTCGCATTAGACGTCAAGAAGGCTGAGATGGCGACGAGTGACCTTGTCACGCTCGTGAAAGTCAGCGACTTGAGAAGCAAGGATATGCTCGCTCGAACACTGGAAGAGTTCGTCTCGGACGCCAAGAGGACCGGCCGCGGACTTCAACGATTGAGCGCAAAGATTGGTGGCGCAGTTGACAGGTAAGACACCATGTGTAACTTGTTGCGTACAAACCTGACGATTCTTGTAGCATCCTAGCTGTAAACGACCATGCGTTACATACTATCGAGGGGGCCCTCCACAAGTCCACGATTGGGCACTATCTTTGGCCGCTTTCGCCAACAGTCGCGACAAAGGAGGTCATCACGAAAACGTTCACAGACGCCATGAACGTCCTCTCTGCACAGATGGAACGCGTCATTCTGGAAGCCGAAATGTCAATCGCAAACCTCGACAGACTCGAACAGCGACTCATCACGCTACACGAGATCGTCTCGCGGGAGGACGCGTCCATCTCAGCTGAAAAGTCGGAATTGCTCGCGGAGCTGTGGACGATTTTGGGTGGGAACAGGAAAGAGTTGAAGGGCATGGATAGACATCAGTTCCTCCTGCGGAACATTGGTCAATATAGGATCAAGGCTTTAGCTCATGTGACCGCCGCTCTGCACGCTCTGGAGGGAATGAGCGCGGATATGGAGGACCTGAGGGAACGAGTAGCGGCGCCGGATGTTGTTGGGGAGAGGGTGCCTGTTGAGGTGCACATGAAGACGATCAAGGCTGGTTTGGATAGATTGACGGAGAAGAGGTATAAGAGCCGGGAGAAGGAGGAGATGGTTGTCAGGAGAATGCTTGGTATTGAGGAAGACGACTAATGAGTCGTTCGCGTAATGAATCGCGGCATTGAGGACTTCGATTTCTTGTACTGTTAATGTTATTGACTACGTGTTGTATTTGTTATGCGCACGGCGCACCACCTTTGTTCTTCGAATGACTTTCAATCCCAGCGACCACAGGTTCTCTTTCCTCGTGATGGGGTGGTCGCACCGTAGACGAGTCGTCGGAACGTCTAATTTTAGGGAATAGCAAGGGCTACCCGAATCTTTGGTTGTTGTGATCGTCACAGTGTGTTGGCGAATTTGAAGTTCTGATTATTCTTGCATGTTGTGCATAAGTACAGTACAAGGAACTTCGGCAAATCAAGTACCGCATCGAAGCAATTAACCACTTCAAAACTGCCCGCCGGACTGGTGACGAAACTACATGAATATAACGGGTGCTGTGCTGGTGTGTAAGCCCAGATCCCGAGTGTCCGAAGGACTTGGACGATCTCGACAACCTCAGGCTGAAGCTCGAGCGCTAGTGTGCACGGTATGCATCTCTATGTACCAACATGATGCGGGAGCAACGTTTGAGTCGATTCCGTCGGATCCTTTCCGATGCGATCGGGTTCCTGCAATCTTTGCGAGATCTCGCGATGAGAACCGTGACGTAGCAAGATCTGATTTCAACTCGGATGTACAACATGCTCACACATCACCAAATGAGGAAGGTGCCTCGAAGCTTTTGACAAGCAAGCACAAACACAGAAACACCACGGCTCGAGCCTCGCCGGTTGATGTTGGCAATTGCGTACCTTCCATGTCATACACCGTTCAGTCCACATAGAAGCTGAGCTGCGGGTCTCACGTAGAATCGTTCCCCTAAGGGACGTGTTCTCATCCGCTCATCCTCCGTTTGCACCAGTACGTCACAGTTCGAGCTGGCAGATGAGTCATGGCTAACACAGTGTCACCTAAGTTCTCTGTAGAACTCTTCCCATGCAATACAGACTAATACAGGCCACTCCCAACGTGGCGATATAAATGCCGTCAACTCACCTGCTATTCATAGACCTGTGGAATCCCATTGTTCATTCATGCATTGACAATCACGCAATTGCTTGCTCGTCAAGTTACGTATGGGATTGCATTTCATGCGAGGTTGTTTACGCAACGCAGCACCGGCTCTTGGAACTCCCTGCCAGGTCTCCGAAGGCCGATCTGTTATCAAGGAACCAACTCCATCGATCTGTCATACGGACAGAGAAGGTACGCGCGGATATATACGCGCTGACAAGCAAGTTCGACCCATGATAGATCGTTGTCGCCCTTTGAGAGCCTCTCGCGGGAACCTTATAAGGAGATGATGCACTGACTAAGGCATCGACGTCGTTAGGATGTCTATGGGCAATCTTGATGATCCTAGCTATCCTGGAGATCTGCCAACGCCCATCGTTGTTCGATGATCAATCTCATCGCAGTGGTTGCAGCTTTCCCTAAGGAGGGTGCAACATACTTTCCTCTTCTTTGGTTGCTTGCAAACAAGGGTGCGCCTTGGGCCGTGCTGACTTCTTGGGCGACAGATCACAGCGAACATCGTGCTCCAAAGGCTCACATGTTCAGCTAAACGCTTGTTCATTCTTCTCGCGTCGTATATACGCGGTAATCCCGACTACCACCTCGTCTTTGACAGCCGCACTTCCATCTCTGATATCTATCAGGAAACAATAGACGGATGCGCGGTGCTGCAAACGGTAATTGAACTTTAAAGGGACCGTCAAATGGCTGATTCCATGGACCTCTTTATACCAGATCTCCGCCGACGGAATGCTCCGCTTCCCTCCGATTCTTCATTACCTCGCGCTTCGTACTCCACGCTCCCGCGGTTCCAGCGAAGTTTATCTAAGAATTGTCATCGCAGCAGTTTCGCCGCTGGTGAGGTAGATCCCTCCGTCATACAATTGTCCCTCAGGCTCTGCGCGTCCAGACTAAGGTCAGCCTGGCCGTATTAGCAAGAACAGGGTCGGAAAGTTTAGTATGGAATACCAAACCCTGAACCCTGTGCGCTCTGCGTTCCGAGGTGAAGGGGGGCCGGGTCAGCAGGACTCGGGACGGCTGGTCACCCCTAGGACCAAGTGAATAAATGCGGGAATTGGATGGAATTGGCTTTAACGTTGTTGACAACCATGGCAGACTATCCAGACGACCAGCAACACGACGAGTACGCCAATGTTATGCCAATGTCAAGGTTATGCAACCCCTACACGTTCGTGACGTCGCTCAAGACGTATCGAGTCTTGATAGTCTCCAACATGCGGTTCAGGGCAGTCAAGGTTGAGCGCGGATGTCTCAAGCGTCCCGCTACTGTCGTCTCTGCGAGACCAACGCATCGAATGCCGTGGATGCCTGTATTTGTGAGGCGTTTCTCGCGGAGGAGAGGGTCGGACCACACTGAGTGCAAAGCCCTCTGAGAAGTGAGCCAGGAGCTTGAACTTTCTCTGTCAAATCGGAGAATACATTGAATTCCGGGGTGGCAGACCGATAGCGATTGTCTCAGGCTCGAACCAATCTCACACTAATCTCACGTTGCCAGATCAGATGCCACGATTTGATCTTGTTAGGCCAGGCACCGGCGCCGTGGACTAGTGTACTGGTAGGACGCCGCGCCAAGTGGCATGTTTGGGGGGAATTTCTTGCGACAAAGAGGCAGCCAGAAGAGCTGCCAGTACTGTCTCCCTCCAACGCGTTGTCCTGAAGAGGGGCGACGGGCTGAAGAGCTACGTTGAATGGCGAATCCCGTAATAACGCCGCGTCGAAAATGTTACGTACAGGACGAGTAAGGACGCCATCCGAAGAGGGATCTCATTGTATCGGGCAGCCAGATTCCCGGGGCCCCCGGCAGTTGAGATTGGTGATGTCAAATCTCAGTTCGCCAGTCCATCTGCCAGACGCGTATCACTCCTTCAGCTCGTCCACCCGCAGAGGGCGAGGGCAGTGAGCACACTCTGCTGCTGGAAGATCAGCGTCGAGAGGCTGCTATGCCAGTCACTCCATTTCTCCATTCATTGTTCGTATCCGGGAAACGCACAGGGCTCAGCTGGGAAGAGTTCGGCGATACAATTTCAGACTCCGCTGGAGGCGCCAGAATCATTGGGCATTTTCGGACGCTCGCATCCAAGCAGCCTCCTTTCAAGCTCTCCCTCCATCCTCTCCGGCATCGTCACCAGCTGCCACCGAGCCTGGCCGCGGTCAGTGCCCACAGTGTCGAGCCCTTGCAGAACCAGGTTCCGACGTAGCGTACGTGTCTGATCGCAATCCTCACCCGTTGTGCGTGATTCGCCTCGTTATGTCTCTATGAATGTTCCACTGAACCACTCGCTCCTACTTGCCCGTTTCACTGTCCTTAGGCTCAGGTGCTGCGTCTGTGGCAGGCAGAGATTATATATATCCCCACACTTTGCACGTCGCGGAATCCCCGGATCGTTATGGCTGCCGCTCATCATCACATCGCGTACTCCGTGCCTTCAGGCGAGCAGATGCGTTTGCCTTCGCTGAGGCAAATGGACTTTTACCAGCCAGGCAAAGAAAGCTCGCATCCTACGTTCCAGCAGGGCGCGCAACCGGAGCCATCGCCAGTCCCGTCCCAATACAGCCGTCATGACGGAGGATCTCCCTGGGCTCGCACTTCGGCTTCAGCGCCAGTACCCACTTCACAGCACACGACGGCCGTGCACCCCGTCCCTCCCGAGCCACCCAAATCTCACTACGCCCACCCTTCCGATAGAGCGTTCGTTACTCCTGATGTACCCGCGTCTGCTTCGGTAGGTCACAACAGGGGTGGCTCTGGCAACAATAGCAACCGCGTTGAGATCCCCCAAAATGCAACGAAACGTACACGGTCGAGCTCTAGCTTGAGCGAAACGCCTGGGCGCTCTCCTCACGTAAGTTGACTTCACAGTATGTCGAGCTACATCAGTTGTTTGACGGATTTTTTATCATTAATTGCGTCCGTTTCCACGTTTGTCGAAACAGGCGGCGTACCCGCAGACCCAGCATGCTGTATACGCACCACAAACGCCCCAGACGTATCATCAGTCTGCAGCCCCTCCAGCCTCCGAACCCAGTCACCATCCTACTGGTTTCCCGCATCCCGGATATGCCCAGTATCCTCCTCAGCCCCAGAATATGCCTCCGAGACAATATAATGCCCCGCAAACAATGCAATATCCACCTCAGGTCCCAAATCACGCCGCTGCTCCTCGCTCTGCTTCTTCCCAACAAGCATCCCCTCTACAACAACATCGCTCTCCGCCATCGCAGGCGCCCCAGGTGACGCATCAGGCTCCTCAGCATTCTCCGGTCGTGAGTCAGGCATCTGCGCCCAGTGCCTCTTACCAGCCTCCTCCCCCTCATCAACCCGGCCATTGGCAGCCCGCTCCGCAGCCTGTGCCGTCTGCGCCTCCGCAAGTAGTGCAATCTCACCATGGCTATGAGAGTTTTCCGAGAGCTGCTGTACCCGCCGCGCCCGTTGATACGAGGCCCAACACGTCGACTATTGACGCCAGCAAGCTAGCTATTAGGCAAGATACCATCTCAAAGGTGAATTCCAATCCTTCGCCAAATTCAATTTTCTCCTGACGAATTAGGCGATAACCCAGATTGTCGAGCATTGCCATGCACTTTACCAGTTCGCTAACCGATATGGTAAGATTTGTACCAGGATCATTGACATCGCTCGAGATACTAAATCTCGGATTTCTATAAGCGGGCACTCCTAATGCGCAACCCTCGGCCGCCGAACTGCAGGAGATGAATCACCGGGCCTCCACAGTAGTTAAATTGCTGGAAGATCTTCGACGCCTCGATATACCCATTGAACAGACGGTGAAAGAAACGTTCGCTCAAGGCAACATATCGGACGAACATCGACCTCCGAAACGCCCATGGGAAGACACCACACAAGATGAGCCCTCATCGTCGACTATTCATTACAAGACCGAGGTACGTAAAACTGGCATTACTACGTCCTTTGCCATTACGCTTAATCTTCCGAATATAGCCGTTCACAGATGAGAAGGCGCAGTCAACCGCTGAGAAGGATATGGAGATCATTCGCAGTAAGCGTGCGACGAGTTCCGGTGCCAATGTCCCGGGCCAGCCTAAAAGCAAGTATAGGAAGCGCAGTGTAAGTCTAAATGCTTCACATTACCTTCCTGGTGATTAATGATTCATCTCTCCGCTCCAGAGGGCGACTCCTCCAGGCAAATGTCATTCTTGCAACATCCGCGAAACACCGGAATGGAGGCGTGGCCCTGACGGGGCGCGTACTCTGTGTAACGCCTGTGGTTTGCGTGAGTGTCATTCATCGATAGAGTAGTTTGAATTGCACGCTAAAGGTATCTTGACGTCATAGACTATGCAAAGCTCATGCGGAAACGCGACAAAGCTGCAATGGGGCCAGACGGGAAGCCTGCTCATATCACCATTGAGTCACTGCGTGCCTCAACAGCTTCTGCACGAGGTGCCGGTGATCCTCATGGAGAGCCTCAAACTCAAAATGCGCCAAGTCAACCGCAGCAACAGCAGCAACAACAGCAACAGCAACAACCACAGCAGCAACAGCAGATGCCTCCTATGCCCGCCCAGCACGTTCAGAATAGCGCGGCCCAGCCACAATACGCGGAACATCCGCCAGCATCCAAGCAGCCGACTCTGCCGCCCATGCACCCGTCACAACATGCTTCACCGCATGCTCCGCCTGGCCAATATCACCTTATGCCCTTGCCTGGTGGTCATTTGCCTCCTCCGCACCCTCACCAAATGATGCCGCCTCCACCCTTGCCCAATAACGATCCTAATGTCAATGGTCCTCCACCTCCGTGGGGATCGTCTCCTTCCAATGCGCGTGCTGGTTATGGCGGCGAGCAGCACCAATCATATATGCGACATCAGCCGTCTCATGCTCGCGCCTCCCCTCATTGAGTACCCTTTTGTCTCGTCTAAGGTCTTGCAAGACCCTCTATAATCCTCCGGTTCTTGAGTGTTGTTAAGCTGCTCCTTAATCCGTCCGTTCCTTGACCATGCTTGCTGATTTCTTGCACGGTTTTGATCCGCTTTCGCTCCCTCAGTGCCATATGTTTATTCTAGTAGTGTTCTTGTTCCCCCGGTATGCCTATTGGACCATTCCTTAAGATTCGTATATTTGTAAATACCTTCCTTTATTCGCGTACGATAGCTCTCCCACCCTTGGAAAGGAGCCTTGTGTACCCGTAGAAACGTAAAGAGATTGCCTTTTGGTCGATTTTCATTTTGGCGGGAGGACCGATTGACGTCGCGAAGAACGGCCATCTCGATTTTTGATTCGATCTCAACTAAAATCACATGCGCGTGGAATCGACAGGCCGGATCGAGTTCGAATCGAGATGCAATCGATCTCTTATCGGCATAATAGATCTGCCGTCCGTGCTTCTCAAAAAGGTGGCTACGTCGCGGCATGGTTTTCATATTCAATCCTGTGGTACTGATACACACTTGAAGCATTGCAGAAGGTACAGGACACCCTCGTTATTCTTACACCATCAGTCCTCTGCCCAATCAGTCATTGTATCCGCGAGGCTTTGACGTGCCGTTAGAGGTAGGACCGTGGACGTCAATGCCCTGCTGCTTCCAAATCTCGATCTGCCTGTCTTTGGCAACCTTTCCGTCACGCTCGTAGTCCTCCACAGAGATGGGCTTCTCGCCATGAGGCGTCGCACGAAGGGCATGGCGAGTCGCCGGGTAGAAGTCAAATGTCGCGGAGTGTGTAACAACCTGCAGTTGTGCACGAAGATCAGTCCACATTTTGTTTCTCCGGAACCCTTGTTGGTCCCCCACGGTAAGTACGTCATGGTTCACACTCACCCTGTTGTCCCAAATGGCGATTGAGTTGGGTTCCCAATGGAATCTGACTTGGAAGTCAGGGTTGATAGCAATCTGGTTGAAGAGCAGGTCCAGAATGGCGTCGGATTCAGCTTTGGGCAGGCCCACGATGCGACGTGTGAAACCTACATACAGTGGGAAGGGTTATGCGGTCAGCAGGGATCGACAGGAGCAATCATAATCAAACATGCCTGGGTTGACGTAGATACTCTTCCAGCCGGTGACAGGGTGTACACGCACAACCGGGTGAACAGTCTCAATCGGCTCACGACGGACAGTAAAACCCGCAGCGCGAGAACCATCGGCTTGGGCGACAGCACTGTGGACAGCGTACAGACCCTCGAGGTACTTCTGGAAGCCTGGGCTGAAGGAAGAGTAGAGAGCATATCTATATGCCGGGTTGAGTAAGCGACATGCTTGTTTTGAATGAGATCCACGTACCCGGAGCTCCAAAGCGTATCACCTCCGTATTCGGGCCCAGTAATGAGTTTCAGGGAGGTAGTTGAGGGGGGCTGGAGTTCGTATGAGACGTCCGAGTGCCACATTTCGAGCTTGGAGAAGGCGGTTGGGTCTGGACGACGGGATCCATCATTGTAGACAACTAGATAGAACCCGAGCAAGATACAGTTCAGAGGCACAGCGAACGTAG
This sequence comes from Lentinus polychrous, assembly GCA_000787475.1. NCBI lineage: Eukaryota > Fungi > Basidiomycota > Agaricomycetes > Polyporales > Polyporaceae > Lentinus > Lentinus polychrous. Next base: position 1,994 of record JSYW01001439.1, on the reverse strand, counting down.
GTGAGTGGACAGTTGGGTTACGTACCGTGAACCTCCTCAAGGCCAGGCTCTCGGGGAACGGGGGTAGTGGCGTGTTTGTGCAAGGGTCCCCAGTAACGTGCAAGCTCAAGCTGTTCGTGAATACTGATTTCCTGATCACGAAGGACTGTTTCGCGGAGAACATGAGTGAAGGGTAAGACAAAGCCTCGGACTGATACTTACACACAACTCCACGTTCAGCAACAAGCAAGGCACTAGAAGCGGAAAAGACATCATGAGTTCTAACATGCCCGATGCACGATTGATTGGCCTGTCAGAACTTACAGTTCATCTTTTTGCTGGTCAGTCAGTTGACGCAAGTCGAGGCCTTCTATCTCCACACCAAGGGCAGGTGTCAGGTTTTTGATTTTCTTAGCTGCGGAAAACAGAGCCTTCTTCTCCGGATCCGCAGAAAGACCACGATCCGTCACAGGCTGGTATTCCAGAGGCGCCCATTTCACGTCAGGCCAATGGGGCTACATAGGAGTTAACGAGAATCGTTGGGTCAACTTTAACTCAACAACTAAATGAACGGTCATACCTTGTAATGAGCGTATTCGTAATCCCCGTCGTCGCCGCCATCTACAGCCGGGGAGTAGAACGGGTTGAAGACCTGTGTGGCAGCAGGATCCTTGGGAACCTGCTTCTGGACAGGAACCTCGGTGGTAGCGGGCTTCTCAGAGATAGCGACGGGTGCCATGGCGAATGAAGCGGGTCGATGTTACATCTTAACCAGTTCTTCTCGACTTATAAAGGCCTCCAGAACGGAATTGGAGTCGATGAGTACACCCTTTCGACAGGTTGCGCAAACAGAAGACCCTATGGCGACACCATCACGTGACACGATATATTTGACCGACTCACTGTGAGGGTAAGGCGTGATTATCTTTGGAAAACAAATTACACCAATCCACGGGGCCTCCGCAGACCGCAGAAAGCCCGTTATCAAAATGGGAGCTCGTCCAGGCCACCCACGCAAAGCGGCCGAACCTAGTGATTCGTTCGCGCGTCAGTGATGTCGCGGTGGTACCAACGGTACACTCACGCAAGCACGACACAATTGATGGAATATTGAGCAAAGTCTGTACAGTGTTCTTGTATTGAACCATGCTACCAGCCCGTATGCCAAGAGTTGGCTTGTCGGCCGAAGTGATCGTTGGCGACAAGCTGGAAGACGAGTTGTTGATACACATTCTGTGTACCACCAACAACCAAATGTAGGGAATTTCGGTCCTCCGCAATCCATATTGAGACTTCGCTCAAGCTCAGACTCGCGAAGTTGATTTGGGTTTTGAAGTCGTGAGTATATCTCTGCATGAAAGAGGCGGGTGTATTTCGCCATACCCAGAAGGGGACCTGCAGTGTCAGTTGCTACACGTGCCAAGCGTCGCGGATGCTACGCGGACCGTCTTGACTGGTCATCGGATGCTTCTATCTACAGATCCAATTAGCGAAACTCACCTGGCCATCTTGGAGATATGTCCATGGCTCAGCACAAGCCCAATAGAAAGGGGGGCATTACTTGTACTAAGACGGGTGAGTGCCCGGTACTAGGGAAGTCATAGCAAAATGGCCTCGAAGTTTCAGGTCCCAGACCACAGGACGTCTTACGCTGTCCAGTCAATATACAGGACCTGGTATAGTAGCGTGTTGTAGTACAGAAAGTCAGGCTGTGACAGAGTGAGCGCAATCTTTCTATAGCTATCCTAGTAACTGCAATCGACGGTCGGTCAACCACTGGCATTCACCACTTGGTATGCACTGACAGATGAAGTAGACTCACCAAATGCCTGTTATGGGGTCAGTATTGTGTCTTGCATCTCGAGGACTCATGATGGAGATACGATGCAACCGTACTTAGAGCCCGTCGACAACTTGCAAAGCCCAGTAATACTGTACCATTTCGAACGTTTCGACAGTCACGCGTCACGGGGGTGTGCTGTCGAATGTACTTATCCTGGGCGCTTATACCCGTT
>JSYW01001436.1:0-13199 GCA_000787475.1 Lentinus polychrous | reverse complement strand
GTAGACATGTGGGCAATATTAAGGCAATATAGAAGTTGCCCAAACGATGATTCGGTAACCCATGAATGAGAATCGTCGCAGAACTCGAAGACTTCTCTCAACTTCGCCCGAGGACTTGAGAAACATATCTGCGGGTGTCTTGTGACAATACTACCTGAGTACCACTAGTACGACGAGTGGATGAATAACGATGTCGCGTACCTGATCGACTTTTGACACAGCAGGGACAGTGGACTGCAGTGTGTACCAGTGGGAGAGATCGTCAGTTTGTAGGCTATCAGATTCAAGACGAGAAGTCAGTAGAACACCGCAATCTGTCGGCTCCGAATCCAACGCAGATGAACAAACTTTCCAAGGCCGTCTTGCATGCAGATGTGTCCGCGAACGACCGACGGGCTACTTCATCACGGCTGTTCACGATCCTCCCTTCAAGTACTTGCCCGACAATGGAAGAATGCATTGCTACCCGAGTCGTAAGCAATTTAAACTTTCGACTGCAAAACTTCAATATCGCGTACTTACGAATGGAAGGGACTCTCGCTTGCAATGGCCACTTGCAGCCTATAGCGGAATAGAATACAACGGGAGCTTCTCAGATTACAACCGTACGTTACGGAAGTGGGTAACACATCGATTGACTGGTATCCTTGTCAATACAGGCAGGTGTACACACTCCAAATCCGCAAATGGTCCACGCACAAAAAAGTGGTGAAAAGAAGATCATAAAATGGAATAAGAAGGTCCGTAGCACAACGTAAAGCGCATTAGCAGGACAAAAAGGTAGGGGGGAGGGATAGGCGGAATGGGTGAAAGAGTGTCTGAAGACGCTGATAAACTTGAGATATTATGAACGGAGACACTACTTTGTTGTAGAAGAGGGAAGGATGAGAGTTCGGAGAGAGAGAGAAGGATGGTGAGAGGTTCTATTCGCGCAAGGAAGGGAGGAAGCACGAAAGGGGGGGGGGGATATATCTGTCAGAATGTCCGATTGCAATAGATTCAACCGAGAGAGAACCATGAACGGTAAGGGGGTAACGCGTGTAAACCGTCATGTTCTTGTAACGGGAAGACCAGTCCTCAGCCAAGGTACACTTCGCTTATGCCAAGACGGCGGCGACGAGGGCACCGAGGAAACCGGTGATGCCCAAAGAAGCAACAACGGTCTCAGCCCCAGAAGCAGCACCGGAGGCGGTGTTGGAGCTCGAAGGAGCAGAAGAGGAAGCAGTGGAAGAACCAGCAGGGCTAAGGAAAAATTCTGCTTGAGTGTATGCTCAAGTCATCAGAACAAATGAGAGGCTTACCGGCTCGTGGTGCTACCAGCAGTAGGGGAAGAAACGGGCGAGGTAGCAGAAGATGTACCTGCAGGTGTGGTAGTAGGGGTAGTAGCAATGGATGATGCTGAGCTGCCAGCCGCAGAGCTCGAAGAAGCAGCAGACGACGAACCGGCAGCACCGGAACTAGAAGGGGCCGCACTAGACGAGGAGTTGTTTCCGCCGCCGTTCAAGCAGCTGGTGTCGGCTGTGCGAAAATCAAATACATCAGAATAACGTCATAACTCTTATGTGAGACCAAAACGCACGGCCAGAGTGGACGTCGAAAGGCGCAGACTGGCCAGTAGCGCCAGTGCTATCGCGGAGGGTGAGACCAAGAGAAGTGCCTGCAGGCTGGTCAACCTTCCAAGTGAAGCTGGTTCCATCGAGGTTAGTGAATTGCTCAAGGGGAGCAGCGCTGGGCTGGCCACCAGGAAGAATGCTCTAAAGAAGCTGTGAATACATGCACTTTGCTTAGTGGGGAAGTTGACTGCGCACCAAGAAGTAGGGAGCTGATAAAACAGTCCGTCAGATACTGTTGTTCAATCTTGAACAAGAGTCACTTACGAGTTCCTCCGGACCATGTAATAAGCAGAGGTTGGCAAACGATGACACCAGTACTGTGTGGAAAGTTGAACATGCAAAGCGAGAGGGCGGCAAACGACTAGGGGACTTACGGGGTATTGATCATCGGGCCCTGGGCGGCGGCGGTGGCAGCCATGACGGCGAGGACGGCGAGCGAGGAGACGGTCTTCATTGCTGACAGCGAACAGGGGGCTGGGACGACAGACAGAGGAGGGAGCAGCGAGGGGGGACTGTTGCTGGGAAGACGACGGACATCATGCGCTGCGTTATATACCCTCGGAGCTAACCGCGTCCAGCCGCAGTGCTTTGTTTGGTTCCAGGTACAAACAAAGCGGACCTGGGACTTGATCATTTCTCGCACTTTCTCGGCCCTCGCTGCCAATCCCTCGTCGCTCTTTCTCCTCTTCCCATTCTTGGCCTTCCCTGCATCCTCCAGACGGACGGCTGCGATTTTTCTGCGTACAGCGATATACAACACTTCTATACGGGGTGCCCAAGGCAGAAAACAATTGAATTCAAGCTGTCGACTGCTAGGGTTATCGCTATCTTCGACGTTCTATTTTCACGCTCGGCATCGGCAGCAGAGACTCTAATGCCATCATGTTTTCATCATACTTGCCTTGTGCGTGGTTCTGGGTCGTCTTCTGGCTTGTTCGCGGACGCTGTGCGCGCGCAAGATTCTACCGGAAGCGTCGTCATCGAGATTTGCATGTCGTACAAGACGTCCTGACAGATTGAGACTGTCGCCTCAATATTTAGGAAAGTCAGTAAGTTTCAGTCACAAGCTGGACAGGATCAACCATACACGAATTCCAAGGATCCCTTGTCGAGCTCAAGTTGGGATCACCGTGATTGCGTGGTACGTATAAATCCTATATCTGAACCGCTCGTTGTATTCGTTTCTGTGACGATTCACATTAAGCCTGAGTGTTGTTCTCCTGTATGTCTCGGCACTCGTGTATCGCAAAACATCTTCATACGTCACTCCAGAGGAATCGGAATCATGCAGGAGACATGCACCCGCGAATACTACAATGCCATCATCAAGCCTTGGAATCTCACTAAATATATGAACCGACAGTATACCGCGTACCATTCAGATCATACACGTACATACAACAAACGAAAGACTACTACATGACATACATACCGCGCATGCGGCGAGAAAGTGTTAGAAATACAGTGCGAGAAATGAATATGAGAGTACATTATCAGACATACATACGCGCAAAGCTCTTGCTCTTCATATTGAAAGAGATGTCACAAGCCCGTAGTGATCGCTCACCCATTGCCCTTGCCACGTCTTCGCACCTACACCAACTCTCTCGGGCACTCCGACTCGGACGTTAAAATGTCCGTTACGCGTGTACAGTATCTTGTCGAGGCGACCAACAGGGAATTCACAGCGTGGTTGGTATCCCCACGTATATGCACTTTCGTCATCGTCACCCCCAACCCAAGCGTCCTCCAGTCCTACCTCGCTGTGAATATGGAGGTCACTCTTTCCAATGTTATTCATATCGCCACCGACAATACCGGCATAGACGTTATTGTCCTTCAGTCTTGCCGCAATCGTCGCCAACTGAACAGGTCTCTGAGCAGCACCACGAGGGAGAGATTCCAGGTGAGTGTTCGCAATCCTCACAGTGACAGGGTTCTCTTCCCCTTTATCGCCTTTGCTAGGCAACAAGCGCAGATCGACCATGAGCGACGAGCGTCCCATCGTCGAGCCGCCGAAAGTGACGTCTTGCACACCTATTACAGGGATATCTTTTGAAATGAGGGTGACCAGGCCATAGTGCGCATGGAAGTGCTCAGGCGAGGACGGCGCCATGATGAAATGCTCTCTTAGCCAAAGTTGGCCAGTGATCACATTGAAGGCGTCGCGGTGGACTTCCTGAAGCAAGATGCAGCAAGGCCCCGGCTTCTGCAACGTGTTCTTGCAGTCGAAGACCGCCTCTTGAATATACCTCAGAGCGTCTCGAAGACGGACTCTTCGATTTGGGGCAGCGAAGTCGATATTCCAAGTGAGTATTCGAATGGAGGATGGCGGAGTTACGTCGCGCTGACTGTTGTGAGGCCGACGCCACTCGCGGCGCGTCTGTGACCATCTGACGGGCCTCACTTTCTCGAGGGTGTCAAGCCCTGGAACTTTGTGGGGTGAAACTGGTGCGTCCGGAGAGCTTGGCTCATCCGCAGATGAAGAAGACCTGTGGAAAGAAAGCTCGATGAGACGACAGTGAACCCAAATGAAAACCGATCCCACTCGCATTCCTGTATTGTCTCCCACAGAGGTGTTATTGAACAAGTCCTGTGTTGGCTCTGGTAAAGTTGCAGTCCAAGATGGGAGAAGCGATAGTAATCTTTGTATCCACAGTGCCATCGCCTCGTGTGCTGCGTCCACAGTAGGTACTATTTCTGGTCATAGGAAAGTCCTTGGATAGATTGAGAGCCCAACGTTGGTTCTTATACAGTCCCCCTGGTCCGTCTCAATCGGCGACAGCTCGCTCGAGGGAGCACATAAAGGCGATGAAGAACCAGAGAATCCTCGGTGGCACTGTTTCCTTTCAGGGCTTATATGGACCAAGGATGGGTTCGGCATTTTCCGTCATGCTCGATTTGGTATTTCAAATGGTTCGTTGAGTCGTTGAAACGTTGAAACCAGGACGTAAAGGCGACATGACTGACGCTTTGAACAAGCCTTCATATATCGGCCCTAGGACCACCTAGATGATTCTCATACGTTTGTAAAAACTGCAAAAATTGCAGGATGAGACATACACTTCTCACCACCCTCTACGATAACATCAGCAATTCCCAACGGAAGGCACCCGAAGCGAAGCTTTTATGATGGACTCGGTGGCAACAGTGGCAACACCAAGTGGTTACCTTAGGGTGCACACGGTAATTGGTTCACATTTCACGGGTAAGGGTGCACTTCTGCGTATAGCTTCGCTGACACGTCGAATGCGGTAGTTGCCTGCTCATGCGACGGGTCCACATCTTCAAGTGTTCACGTCATCTGAGCAGCCAGAAATACGATGAAATTGCAATCAGAAGCACAACTCCTCCTTCCTCGGGCAATCTAGCATATGGCCAGGCCCATCTACATACTCGTTCTCCTAGGAAATCGTGTGCATGAAAGCTGACATGGAGTGCAGAAACCGCCTCCTTTGCCATGATGATGCGGTACTCGTTCCGCCGATCTTGCTCAAATTCTCTTCTTTGCCTGTCCGGTTCTGGTGCCTGTCTGGCAGGCTGGGCTCTTCCTCGGAATTAGATCTGTGTGGAAGCCGGGATATGGGGTCTTACTGCTGACAGCATAACCGATGCCATCTATCGCTTGCGCCGGGTGGCCAAGGAGAGATATAAAGGACAGGGGCCACCGATACCTTCCGTCTTCTTCAACTCCTCTTTGCCAGCGAAAGATCCCTCTACTACCTAAGCCACCAGGATAACCTCTCACCTGGTCCACCTCACCAATCGGTAGCTACAACCCATAACCTCAACTTGAGCTTGCCAACGACCATGGCTGCCTTGTTTACCACGCTCTCGTATTCTCCCCGCATGCATGCCGTCATCCGTCCACGGTTCGCCGCAAGGTGTCGGTCATCAGGTGGCCGAACCGTCGCACACCACCATCAGCGCGATATCTGCATCGATGCCGGTTGCGGAGGTCCTCAGTGCTGCCATTGCGGATGGCGAGGAGCGCATGCCCCTAATTGCCCCTTCGCTTAATGCCGCCCTTCCCGAGTGACATCCCTTGGCTACATACGACGCGTACGTCATCTCGTTCGTTCAACATTTTGCGGTGATAAATAACTTGCATTCATGTAGAAACGTTCCTCCCGTTTCGTCGTACCCATCGATCGCCATCGAACCCCCCTTCACACATCTTGTCGACAACTCGACGTCGTCGAACCCATTGACTCCCGTTAGACGAATTGTATCTAACCGCTCTAACTTATTCGTCCCGGTCCCATTGCTCTGTAGTCTAGTCGCGCCATTCACACCCCCACTTCATCTTGCTGTCTTTGTACTCATGCTTTCAGTTCTTGCACGTCGGTTTTTGGTCTCATTTGAGGGTAGCCGGGAGATCCTGGAGATCGACGGGTAGAAGGGGAGGATGATGCGGATGCAGATCCAGATCCCAACTGTACAATACACATATTTCGCGCACTCATCATAACGACGTGACCTGTTCAACTCCAGCAGTATGCCTAAGTGTCGGTACATGATGCAGCACTTGACATTAGATTGAGTTCGCGACACAACGTTGTTAGAACTTAGCGGTGGATCTAACCGTGAATTAGGCGATCATTTGTTGAGCCCCAGCTTATGGACAGATTGAGTTCAGAGTTGTATGACGCCGTGCTGGTGGCTCATCGGAAAATAACATGTCGGGTAAGCTTTTCAATATACCAAAGCACGGAGAATCGGGAAGGGGTCTCCTACACGAGTGAGTGGACACAAATCGGCCCCAAAGAGATCCGCAGTTGTCTACAGTTGTTCTGAGCGCATGGTGAGTTGCCTCTCGCCGCATAGCCGATTTGAACTCTGCAAAGCACGATATGATGGGTTGGAGTCGAAGTTGAAACGTTGAGTGGCAGCAGACTGTTTGGCTTTGAACTCTGCGAGCCTTGAGGGCTGTCATTCAGCACCCCACAACTTAACGGGGCATTTAATATCCAAGAAAGTAACTCCCCAATTTGTGGGTCCAACGGGATTACCACATACCGACGGGTTATGAAATTGTTTGTCTATTGACAAATCCGAGGGACAGAATCCCTGGGCGATCCATGCAACTCGTTGATTTGTAGAACCTGTAACATGCCGACGAGGGATAGCCGGTCGTACAATTGTACAATCAAAGATCATGGTCGGTGCCTGGTCCGATGTCATAATCGAGCAAATACGGGCCTTCTGGGGCCTGCGTAGATTGGGCTGGACTGTTGCCACAAGGCGTTGAATAGCGTTGGACCACGTTTCACTCACTGGCGGAGCAGAAGACGAGCTTGCAGTGACATGCCGCGGAAAAGGGGAATGACACTGCCCCGTGGTGGGTATCTGTGCAACTTAAGGTTAAGTTTCGCGTTGGAATCGAATACCTCTGTGAAGATCACCAGGCTATGTAGTCGGAAGGACAAGTACCGCATGTCAAGCGATTAAGGCCCCTCTCTGGGAGATTAGAGTCCAATGACCGGGCCCGCAGCTAATAGAATGCGACAGCAGCAGTCCGAACGACACGGTGCGAAGATCTGGAAGAACCTGAAATCTGCTGAAGGGGGATGTTAAAGGCTGTTGTTCCCCAAATGAGAGTAATTCAAACCAGATTCGGTCGGTCGGTCTACTAACCCGCAGGCCGAGTCAGGAGACAGATGGACAGTGTCACACGACGGACATCAGGCAAGCTGCCAGTGCCAGTCAACAACTTTCCGGGACGAGCGGACGAGAGGGGAAATGAGCTGAGCGGGAAGGCATGTTCGTTGTCGCCAAGGGGCAGTATCGAATGCGAATTGAAGGCTCCAGAAGGATGCCAGAGTATGCCAGAGCGAACAGGGAGCTGCTATGTGCGAACACCTACCGTACTGGCCAAGTTCAAAGTTCAACGGCGTCAGCAGTAACCGGTCAACCCTAAATAAGCGCGGTCGATCAAAATCACCTCCATTTCGATCGAGCGTCGAGTAAGGAAGTTTCTCCATGCTAAACTCGCTCCACAGCTTTCGTTCGACAGGTTTGTCACTTTGACAGATTATAACGGCCGACAAACCTTGTTACCGATACTCTCCAAGGTCCGCAACAAATTCATCTATCCAGCTGTCCAACATGTCCGAGGGTAAGCGGAAAATCGATGCGAGGGACAAAGCAAAGAAAAAGCGCTTCCGTTCGGTATGCATAACCACTCCCGAGTATTTACTAGATACCCATCGTTGAATGTGTGGCTGGATAGGACGGAACACCCATTTGGGGACAACGTCGTATAGATGGCCCCGGAATTTGGGTAACTTGTGTGAAGGGGAAAGAAAAAGCAACCGTCGGAGAGCTCTATGATCTATTCGAATCCGTACGTCTGGTTTGTCCTCGAGGGATATTCACAGTCCCCTCATCGCTTCCTCCGATACAGGTCGCGAACGAGCTATGGCCTGAGAGCGCCCCGTCGGCGACTTCTGCCAAAGCCGAAGACGACGATTCCGATGATGATGTCGATGAGGGAAGTGACATTGAGAAACAAATCGCGAAGGAGGTGGCTACGATCAAACGACCTCGGAGAGAGCAAAGGTTCGGTATGTTCTATAAGATATATACCAACCTCTGTCACTCACGAATTCTCTGCAGCTAATTGTCAGACAGACACGCCATGCGGTAAGAGCTGCTGCTCTTGATTGAACGTCTCGATCGTCGTCCGTTGACGTGCGGATTAGTTCTCTTTATCTCATGCAGAAAACCAATTGACCCGGTAAGATTGGTCATAAAATTAGTCAACGATGTCATGGAGACAGGAGTTTCTCGGACGAGGTAAGTGTATATTCATCTCAGCGCGTTCGCAAAGACCGCCGCTCAGACACCGTTTCACAGAACCGCTCAGCGATTGACTCCAGTATCAGCGTGTTGTCCCCCAAATCTCCCGGAGATTCAATCACTTTGTACACGCTTACTGGCCCCCGTTCTCGAAGAATACGAGGACAAATCGTTTACTGTGAGTATCGCGATTCGTTGGTACATCGGTAACTATGTAAATGCTCATGCCTTCCTTGATTGACAATAGTATAAAATTGAGCTGAGAATACGCAACCATACCACGCTCAAGCGGCCGGAAATTGTACAGACACTTGCCAAGTGTGTCCCGGAGAACCATAAAGTGGATCTGGACAATCCTGAAGTGTTCATTCTAGTCGAGATATTCAAGGTGAACAGCATCGGCTCCCATACACTACCCTCGATGTTAACCCATCTCTTTCTAGAATGTATGTGGGATGAGTATAGTGAAAGACTATTACCGTCTGCAAAAGTTTAACATTATGGAGATTGCCAATACTCGGAAGAGTGAGCTTGAATCCGAACAAGCCGACGAAGGTCGGGTGGCGGAGAAAAAACAAGAACCAGAACCTCGCAAGCAGGATGGACCCTCCACGTCATAAGTCATGAAATGTATCAAGTAACCCTTAATTCCGTATCATTGTGTTGTGGAATGTATTGCAATCCTTTACCGTCTCTCTTCGAGGTGATATCGTCTCGTATGAATTCCCGCCGAGTTTCAGACACGGCAACCATAGGGCGCTTCTCTGTCCGATCACTTCGTCGCAGCCGGCGGCGGCGCGTCTGGTTCAGTACTTTGAACATTGACAGTGCCTGTTCTCTTCCCACTCACAGCTACAGTTGTACTCAGCATTGCATTTCGTCCCCATCCCCGAGCTGCACAAATCAGTCTGGGATACGCCTCGACGGTGTTGGACTGCTCCTGTTTCATATCCGACCACCGCATCTCGTACTATCAGCGCGAGATTGCTTCTTGTACACCACGGTTCTTGCATACGCGTTAGATCTTTGACGTCTTCAACAATATGGCTGACCTCGTGGATTCGATGCTTGATCTTATGAGGCGGCTGCCTCCCACCAACGTCGAGGAGAACGTCGCCGCCCTGGTGGGGATATGCCCCGACTATGCCGATGATCTATTGGGCAGCGTCGACCAACCGCTCAAGGTCTTGACTGATCGGGCAACAGGGAAGGAGTATCTCGCTTGTGATTACAACAGAGATGGAGAGAGTTACAGGTACGTGCTAATCTACAGGTACCATGCTGTCCCGAAGGTCTTTATGAATGGTATCCATGTTCTCTCAGGTCGCCATGGTCGAATGAATACGACCCGCCGTTGGAAGACGGGACTGTTCCCTCGTCCAAACTCCGCAAATTAGAGATTACTGCCAACGAAGCCTTCGACACCTATCGGGAAATGTAAGTCCCGTACATGTAACATGTCTTCCAGCATACATGTGCCCTCACACGCATGACGGCTGTCCTGCTTGACATTACCAAAGGTATTATGAGGGTGGTGTCTCGTCTGTCTTCCTGTGGGACCTTGACGATGGCGGCTTTGCGGGGGTAGTGTTGCTGAAGAAATGTAGGATTCTTGTCTTCCTTGGCAATACACGAGACGTCTAACGCAAGATTTACAGCACTCGAGCCAGCGGCACCCGGAGAACCTTCAGGCTCATGGGACTCTATCCACGTCTTTGAAGCGGCCGAGAGGGGCCGACAAGCTCATTACAAACTTACATCGACTATCATGCTCCACATGACCAATCAACCGACGATTGACAGCCATGACAAGGAGGAGAAGAACGAGGTGAAGCGCGACGGAGAGGTGTCACTGAGTGGAAGCATGACACGACAGGTAGGCAGGAAGCGAACATGAACTGCTTTGAATGGTTTGTGTTAACGTATTATGCATGATAATGCGGTCAGACGGAACAAGACTGGCCCATCCAGGACCAGAACTCGCATATCACAAACACGGGGCGTATGATTGAAGAGATGGAAATCAAGATGAGGAATCTTCTGCAGGAGGTACGTCAGTCTAACTAAGATCAGACTTTTGACCTGATGTGTACTGATCGGGCACTTTGGTATCTTTTTCTTCGCGGTGCAGGTTTACTTTGGAAAGACGCGGGATGTCGTCTTCGACCTGCGGAGCCTCGACGACCTCGAGAAGGCGCGGCGGCAGCGCGAGTTGCAGAAGGAGCTTGTAGGGTTCATGAAGCGGTAGCTGCCGTGTCTCGCGAAGCGATTTGTGTAAGGAACAATGTAGAATTGTACGCAGAGTTGTGACCAGCGAGAACCAGGCTGAGGCTGAGAGGCCGGAGGCCGGAGAGACGTAGAAGCATTCAACTTTCTCTAGCATGGGCAGCAGCCGTACTGCCAGGCACATCTCCCTTCCTGCTGGAATTCCACATTCGCCGTCTCACGCAGAGACATATTGGCGGCGCTAAACAGCTGCGATTCTAGCAGGTTTGATTAATGATCCTCACATGCGGCCACAGTCCATGCTCTGCCGCCCTCCAATCTGACATTTCCCTATCATCCTCTTTTCTTTTATAGACCCACCCCTCCTCCGTCCAGATGCATCTCAAGTACCAGGATGAGACCCTTGGCCGTGTAGGCTCACAGCGTTTCGTCGGTCATCAACGTTTCGACCCCTAACCAGTGAGTCCGCCTCTGCGCCTTGCATTGGCTCGTGCGCTCAATGTTTCACCTCCCCATCCATAGGATATATAAGCACACATTCTTTGCTTTGCGCAAGAGCAGCAGAAATCGTGTGATACAATGGCCCATGGTACTTGGGAGTTTGAGACCCCGCAGGAGGCTGCCGTCCTCGACGACTTCCGTCAGCGGGTCTGGAAACCATTCCAAGAACTATACGAACACAAGTGGGACCCAGGTACGACCTTTGTTGATCCTTGTAGGCTCCTCGTTGGTCCTGACAAAGTGGCACTTTCCATCAATAGCCCAATGGCAACTGGCAGTTGGTATGTTGCCCGTACACCGCCTCCATCGTGCTAGGGGCCGATTTTGATCCTGATATTGTTTGCAGAGGACTTCACCGCACGTCATGACCCAGCGGTCTTGGCTAGCTTGCGGGCAAAGAGGAAGCTCCCGCCATGGGACGCTCTCGAAGCCCAAATTAAGAAAGGCCCCCCACCGTTCCTCCGTCCGGGGTGGGTCAGTCCTTTATTGGGCAAAAGAGTCAACCTAGACTGGCTTGACCGGGATGATTTCATATGCATCCAAGGTGACAAGGAAGGATGGCGAAACAAAAAGGTTCTTCTCATCGAGTTTTGGGCATCGTGAGTTGCTATGTGCTCACAATAAAGCGTGATGACAATAGCTGACCGTACTCCCATCTGTGTAGATGGTGCAGGGTAAGAACAATGTTGTTGTGCAGAGGTCGTGTGACACTCAAGTTCCATCCTCAAGCCGTGCCATAGAGTGTTTGATCATCTCTCCGAGATCGCTCTGAACGAAAGGGATGTACAAGTCATCACCTTCAATCATGAAGGGATTTTCAGTCAGGCGGATACAGACATCCCGTCTCTCAAGTCGTTCATTGAGACCAAAGGTAATCTCCGATACCCCATCTTTGTGGATTATAAAAGGACAGCGATCAACGGCAAGTTGCCACTACACGTCACTTTCGTTGCGAGCCACGGTCTCTGATGCTCGTATGATGTTCACAGCTATTTTCAAACCAGGGCAAAACCTCTCTATCCCCCTAGGTAAATCGGCAACTCAAGTCGGACATTGGAAAGCATTTGACCTTACCGCTTGCATTGACAGTCTTCATCATCACTACCAAGGACGGTGTTGTCCACTGGCTCGGAAATGCGGAAGCGGAGGATATGACCAAGCCATTGTCAAGGGTTTTAGCGTCACTCTAACGGAGGCTTGGCTCTACCGACTCACACATTCACCGGAAAGCACATCTATTGTTCTTCTCTTATCGTACATTTTGTTAGGCATCTGCTGTTACCGGAAGGCCTAGGGCCACATTTTCTTGGTTTACGTGCGACATGAGGAATCCTAGTCTGTACCGTGTATCATAGCTTGTTTCTATATAGAAGCTGTAACATGAGTTGTATGTATGTATTAGGGTATAGTATAGAACTTGAGAAGCCTAGGATCAGAGGAGGCGAATTTGACATTGTCCTTTCATCTATCCATCACTGCAAACTCTGCCGCAAATACTTTTGCAACGTCATCAATCTCTCTTTCCATTCCCTAATCCATTGGGTCCGTTCCCGCTCCCTTTTCTTCCGGATCCATATCGCACGCAGGAGCCTAACAATCTTCTCTCTGCTGTCAACAAAGTTCGCCTGTTGGGCCCAGAGTGGGTGTAACACAATAAGGTAGGTGTAATAACAGCACGACGCAAGATTGGATGGTGGGAGGACGATCGCAATATGAACAAATCGGGATCATTCATTCAGGTCAGATGAGTGGTTGCAAATATGTAGAGTTTGTTATACCACCACATACCTCCGCGACGTCCAGAAGCGACTGACTCTCTTCCGGAGCGACTTCTCTTCTCCATGTCGAAATCGCGAATGGGTCGAAGCCTGGTGCCTTGCGTTCATTCGGTGCGAGAGGTATGTAAACTACCCCGAGACCATCCCGACGCAGTAAAGCCTCCTCGTCGAGATCCTCCAGACGAGAGCTTGTTTCGTTCTCCTTTGGATGAGAGGTACCGATCCAAACCTCACATGAACTCAGAGGTTGCGAGCGTGGCGCTGGGTCCGTGACCTCCGC
>JSYW01001417.1:0-66649 GCA_000787475.1 Lentinus polychrous | reverse complement strand
AAGCACAGACTCATCGACTTATACTTACGATGAATGCGGCGAACCTCAAGCGATGGTGTATTTGCCATAGTCCTTCTCCGGATCATAGACCTGCAAAGAAAGTCATTGAATGATCGTAGCAAAGTAGAAGCAGGAAGAGTTTACGAACCTCCCATCTGGAGGCCGGGAATATATGCTTATTGCGGTTGTACCAACTCCTCTCGACCACCTTCCCGGCATGCGACTCGTCCTTTTCCACAGTCGCATCGGCTAACAGCCGGACGTCGTCGTGTACGTCAAAGTTAAACAGGGGGCCAGATTTTCCTCGGGCTTTGTTCACGATGAAGTCGTAGAATGTGTAATGCTGAAGAAAGGTTAATACAGCACATTCAGTTACTAGGGAAGTAGGATTCTTACATGTGGGATAATGAGATCCTCCTGTTCGAATATTCAATCAGTCAATGATAGGTTTGGATATTTGGCAAACGGATGCTGACCTTGATATACATCAGGTTGTCAACGCTGACTCCCCTGAGCTCAGGGAATTGCTGTCGGCATTTCTCGAGGAACGTAGAGATCTCGTCTCCCTTCTTGCACTATACGAGCGTAGAGGAGTACGCAACAATGGCGAGTACATGTACCTGCGTGGTCAGCTTCGCCGCCTGTGTTGTTGAGATATTAGACCTACCTTGACACTCTTACGGTGTCCGCTACCATCCCAATATGAATATGTGATCTCAATCTCCTCATTTTTCATCTCTTCCTGCTTCCTCAACCATTCCTGGCGCAACTCTTCCCTCTCACGTCTTTCCTGTTCTTCCCGTTCTCGGTCGGGGAGAAACGAGGTATCAACGTTGGGATTCTTGCGTGTCTTCGCTTTCTTTGCAGGTTGTTCCTCAGCCCCGTCTTGAGCTGAGGGCGTGCTACTCGCGTCGCCATCGCCCTCAAGTTCCTCCGTAGCGAAGGAGAGAGTAGACTTGGCCACCTTCTTACGCTTCTTCACTTTCTTCTGCTCATCCCTAAACAATTCCTCCACATCCTGTCAGCCATCTCATCATGACAAGTATCCTTCCAAGAGGGCATGCGCGAAGAGTAGAATGTACCACTCACTTTAGCTCATTCGTTCGTGCAGCCTCGCGGGCTTTAGCCTCCTCCAATTCCTTCCTCCTTTGTTGGAAGTCTTCTAGCCTAACCAGACCAACGGTGCTTTGTTTAAGAGTATCTTCCATGGAGTCATTTTGCCCTACGAAACGGTGGGCTGAAGGCCGTGCCTTCTCGGTCTCTTGGATGAGAGATTGTTTCTGTCTCTCGAATTCCTGGCGCATTTGGTCTCGCTGCTTCGCGAGAGCATCTTCGCGTCGGCCTTCGCCCTGGTTCGTAGCCATATCGTAAAGATATATACAGCAACCTATGTACCGATCCGCGAGTTTGACTGAGCGGACTGGAGGACTAGAGGCAGAAGACCACCGTGACCAAGGTTTCGAAACTCGCCGTCTGTGAATGCAACGTTCGGGCGTCTGTTGAACATTTCCCCGAAGCGCCCATTCTGCTGACGATCCACAAGAAATATCCGGCGGTACTACATTGCTCTCGAGCTTCACAACTTCCAAGGGACCTTGCACCTTGAGGAGCACCGAACGAGATGGTGCACATCCTCGGAAAGGCCCTGCCTGACAGGCAGTTTGCTAAGGTACATAATTTATCCCAACCCCTTCATGCGAGCAATCAAACTCACTTTTGACCTAGTATGCCTTGACCCATTTCTACGGCATCGGTCGGTACACTGCGCAACTCATTTGCGCTCGTATGCAAATCCATGACCGTGCCCGCATTCGAGATCTTACCCCCACCCAAATTCTGAATCTCACTGCGTTCCTTTCATCGCCTTCGACCGCCCCCGGCCCACCAAACCTGCCTATGGCATCACCAGGCTTCGCGGCACCTCGTCCAGGCAAACCACCTCTTCCTACATCGAAACCCAAGCAGAGAGTCGAACAGACGCAAGTGCATACGAATGCGCAGAGGGGAGACCCGTTAAAGCGTCTGAAGATTGAGACGGATTTGAGGAAGGAGGTTAGGGACAATATTGCTCACCAGAGGATGATTGGAAGTTATGTTGGAAGGCGACATGCGTTGGGTCTTCCTGTCAGGGGTCAAAATACGCAGACGAATGCCAAGACGGCGAGGAAACTCAACAGGATCAATCGCTTTGGTTAGACGAGGCGTTGTCGATGTTGCGTCACTGTCTCTGTGTAGGTCTCATTCCGTCCCGCATGTCATTTACCGTAAATAACACCCAACTCTCTCGTAGCATGGAAATTATACATATATAATACAGCTAGAATGCTGGTATCTAATCGTCGCCAACCGGAACTTCCTCCTCAAGGTACTTGGATAACGTCACGCGAATCTCTGTACTTTCGTCTCCTCTGAGAACGTCAGATATGAACGTTGCTTGTACCTGCATTTGTACCTGGCGGAGAATTTGGGTATATCAACACAGATACGCGTGAAGCACAAAATCGCAGCATACCATCTCCAGTGCACCGCGGATCACACCACAGAATATGTTGCTGAACCACAGACCTCCCTCGAGTGCTTCTTCAGGTAGCTCGACAAACTCCGCGAGAGGGTTCTCATCGAAGGTTAGCGTAAATGATGTCCCAGGTGCAGATGGTTGGGGAGTGCTTGTTCGAGTGGGAGAGGCGGCCGGTGCTTGTCCCCCATGTGTAACGTTCGGTGTGATGTTCAAGAAGGATTTGAACCCGACCTAACGAACAATTCGTGTCAGAGAGCGCGACAGGAGACACGATGCGAACGTTGATCACATACTTTTGCTACCACCTCACCAACCTCCCGGAAGTCTGCACATCTCCCAAGATTACTACGCGCGAGGAAATCCTCGATCAACCGCGTCCCGATATTGTATCCCATCTTCTCCAATTGCTTGTTGACCTCTTCGTAGTCTTCATAGTCTTGGATGAGTTGCACCACTAATGCACCGTATGTGAGAGCGAAGAGCTCAGCGTTCTAGGTCTATGGTTAGGGATGTACCATGTACGAAGGTCGTTCTCATGCGGATGAATAGATATGAGGTAGTCGACTTACTGTTTTCTCTGCTCGACCCTTCCAGATTTCTTCCCCCAGCGTTTTGTATTGCTTGGCTGGCGTCGACATAACGATGACTGAGAGTCTTTCGTTCAACCAGCCAGATTTCCAAGATCGCTGTGGTTCAGCACTATGCTCGCTCGAGGATTGCACCGACTTCTGGAAGCGCCCAAGAGTGGAAGTAACTTGAGCGCTTGACCGTACACCCACAAACGGTCATAGCGTTGCTCGGGAATTGTACAACTTGCCCTCGACCTTCACGTACTCCCGCTCATCGAACGCTCCAGCGAGGCCTTGACACGACACGTTCCTTTGGAATTGTATGGCACGGTGTGCGCCTACCTCCATATGAAATACTCGCCAGCCTGCCAGCAGCCATAACTTGTCAACTCTCCAGCCTCTCTTGGTGAACCTCACCCCAGCCCGGTTCCCCGAGGGCGAAGGACGGCTGTATATCGCTCACCATGCGACTGCGATTCTGCATAGCAGCCGCCACCTTCGTCAGACGTTGATGAGTGAGAACCATCGTCGTATTTTTGCTAGCATATTCGGATCTCGGACAGAGTGCGCGAAGCCTATTCGAGTTGTAAAAAACAATCACTATGTCGGTATGTAAAAGTTGTGGCACTAGTCGTACTGATGTTATGTAGTCTCGATATTCGCATTCGTTCGATTCATATCGAGATCTACTGGCGATATGCTCTACCCGCATCGACGCTCATACCTCCCGCACGCCGCAGCAAGCATTCATTGCTCATTCCTTTTATCGTTTCTGGAACAGACACATGATTCGCCCCGTTATGGCCTGCCAATTCAGCCATGGTACTGGACCAGAATTAGCAAGGTCGCGCTGGAACTCATTCTGCCACGAGGAGCCTGGCAATACACCGGCGATGCCAGAGTCAGTTTCCGCCGGTTCGAGCTTGCTTACACATCCCACCAACTATACTATAGGAAGTTTGAAGTAACCTCTCCGTGAGTCCCGCATGACCGCACCAATGGGTACGACTCGGATGGGTAGTTTGCACGGTTAATTCGACTTCGAAGATCTTACCATTAAAGCAATAGAACACAGGCATCCGCGAGCTCGAGTAGGCCGCCACGTTACCAACGGAAGCGCAAGTTCCATCCTCGTTGCCCTTGCATGCAGGCGGTACTTACTCTCATTCGTTTACGCCCCTGACTTCAATGCATACGGGTAAGAAGGGAAGGCGATCATCTCGCCATCCTTCTTTCACTGACTCGTGGCATCGTTCCCCATCTTTGTGTGGAGAATCTACCGCCGGACAGAGATGTTGTCTGATCTGTGTTGTTCCTTCGGCGGATTCTTCTCAGAAGCACGAGTATCGGGATAGCCGAAGAGTTCAAGCTTCCAAGTTCCAGGGTAGAGTTCAAGGCTTGCAACCACTGACCAAAAAGGTTCGGAACTTTGCTGCTCAATGTCGCATCTCCTGACCTCATACAGTGCTGAGCAGTGGAGCAGAGCCGCAAATATACCCAGGCTGCGTGTTGTTTCGACGGTTCGATATGTCGTAACTTCTTTCAGTGCGGGCGAAATTCGCTATCTTAACGCTGAAGCCTTGGGAAGAGCTCATGTCCCTTTCCGCTGCATGTTCCTCCGAGGATTCATGAAGAGACGTCGCCAATTCTGGCATTTGCTCCTCTCATCCGCATCTGTCAGTGTCAATCATGAAAATCCTGGGTAGTCTATCTCGCGAGCTTTCTCCCAGTTGGACAATTGACATGATGAAGTATTGCCGTGCGAGCTGACGAGGATTTGGTTTTGAAAGGCGCAAGCTTTTGTATTCTTCCCTTCAGGTACCGGTTACCGAGTCTGACTAACGATCACTTCATACTAATTTCTGGCTTCGTTCTAGCGTAGGTTTGCAGCGGCGTTCTGGAGTACAGCCTTAGCAACAGCTGAGGTTCTTACGGACGTGAATCTGATCAGATAGGAACCATCTGTCGCCCTCTAATTCGTCCGAGAAGCTAAGTGTGCGCATCTCACAGGACGAGTGTATACTCACCGAGTGTGGCGCCAGAGGTCTGAGGTCCCGCCTGTCGAGTTGAATACGCAGATACAGGCAGACACCGTGCAGGCTGTCAACGTACATATCCTCGTGGATAGCATCGAGCTGGACGGACGGCTACGATATCTCCGGTCCCGATGGTCCCATTACTACATCTGATGAGCACGTCTTGCGACAGGCTGAGTGTTCCTCCGATGCTGTATGATGTCTCACACAGTAGCCATGCATATGCGGGATCATAACAGCTATGTAATAATCACCACGAACGACGATATTAAGCTTTACAGTAATTTCTCCGTGAATAGAGACTCACGTAATTTTGGAAGCTCGTCGGTGAACGTCACGACTACCTCACGCGTCGGACGATAGGGCAAGCAGTCCATCATTGACCAAGCAATGAGTATAACGTATTCACACAGGCGTGCGTGCTTGCATCAAAGTACAGCAGGCGTAGCACGATGCGATGTAGATTGCATCCGCCAAGGAGGTGAGAGAGTGAAAGAGAGAGACGGTCCTATCAGAACGTGGTCTACCGACTGTACCGCTAGTTCATAGAGCGAATCTGGAGGAGGGCTATCAGATACACGATGGCGGTGATACAGGCAGCTAGGCTTCCGCGGGTAGGCTTCAGGCCTAGGTGAGATGGGCATGCCTGTGCAGGTGCAGGCTTCTGTGTCCAGACGTGTGGGATTATCACACGGAGAACACAGGCAGGAGACCACCTGGACTTGAGTCCGGCTCATGCCAGAATATGTAGAGTACATGCGGTCGGTCCGGAGGTCGTTTAAATTTCCCCTTTGAAGAGAGGCTAGTGGCGCATACACTCTAGATTGCCAATGGCACCGGCCTTGCACCCCCAGCAGTCGGTCCTCTGCGCACAAAACAGAGCTCAAAAACGACGAAAAATTGAGTAGCGACGGAAGGAATCGGCCAGGACCAAATGTTTGCGAGAAAAATTACCGGATATGGAGTAGGATGAGTGCCGCTCTGGCTCCGACAAGCGGAAAGCCAAAAGTCTAAGTGAGGCCATCAGCGACGCGCTCTGGGTCGCCCGACGGAGGCTGGTGGTCGCACAGGAATATCTGTACGTCGTGCGGGCGCAGAGAGGGGACTGCAAATATCGAGTGAAGGAGAGGCGAGCGGGGAGGCATTGTTTACGCGTGTTTTGAGAGGCGCCGGACGGACCTGAGTGAGGACTTGGGACGAGCGATTGCGGACGGAGAGTTTGAATCTTGCCAGTGGTCTCTCTCAACACCACCTTCGCAATTCCCCCGAGTCGCTTGCAGAGACTCGTCGTCTGCTTTACATGCATCTATTGTTTGATTTTTCTGCCGGCAATAGCTCGCAGTCGACCCCGGACCCATCTGATCTCCAGACAGTCCACCTATAATCCCTGCTTTCCCGCAGACCCAAGCATCGCACAAAACTCACTCTCGGGCAGTCGCCTGGCATCTCTCCGAGTCCTCGTCCCCCTTGTCCTGGTCAGCACCTGGCCCCGCGTGCGCTGTTTGATTTCATATGCTGACCGATCTTTGTAGCTCTTCATTCACTGTCTTGTCTCGGGTACCGCCCGTCAGATCGATACTCGCTCAGTCCGTATCCTCTGGCCCCTCGTCGGGTGGCCGTTGATTTCTCCATCTCCCGCCTGCCCTCCGGTGCCCATATCTTGCGCAGCCTAGTGTCCGTGCTTGTCCTGCTTGTTTGCCATGAGCCAGCCTCAGGATCCTAATGTCCATGCGTCTACCATTGACCCCCAGGTCTTTCAGTCATTCCAGCCCAATGAATCCCAGCCTCAGTTCCCCCCCTTGATGGGCTCGGCTCACTCCGACCCTTCACTCTCTGTTGGGCACGCATCACACCTTGATCCTCAGCAATTGTCCCATATGTATCAGTCCGAACTGGAACAGGCAAACAACCTCCCTGTTTCAATGCAGATGTCCATGTCTGCATTGTCCGGCTCTTCCGTTGATATGAACAGCCTAGACATGGTCCCTCCCCAAACCCACCCTGACCCCGCGGCTGCTCCTGCTCTTCTATCAACGGACTTTTCAGCCCAAAGCTCATTTTCCGCTGATCATGGCATGTCCCATCTGGAAACCGTCGACGTCAACCATTCCTTGCTTTCTTCCCCAAGCACAACGACCGGTTCCAATAATCCATCGCACGCATCCTCCCCGTCCCTCAATGGCGTGGCCACATCCTATATGATTGGTTCTTCCTCCCTGGCTTCAGCCTTGAATGAGACCGGTGTCTCTCGCAGTCGTTCTGGCTCCTCGGCTTCCCCCTCATTGCTAACTGCTGCCAGTTCCGAAGTCGGCGTTTCATCGGCAGGAAGTGGTCCACCTACATCCGATCCGTCGCTTACATTCCCTCCGGGTCATGACCGCACCTTTGCGTCAAGTAAGGAGAGTTCTCCTGAGTCTGGCGATCCTCACCTTTTGGTTCTCGGTGACATGCTGAAAAAGTAAGTCAAAAACATTTTTTCTCGACTTTCCCTCTCTATTAATGGCGGAATAATTGACCTTGTTTTTTTTCGCTGTGAAGCATTGCCAAACAGGCGAGTTCCGGCAGTGAAGCCTGCTCCATGGGGCAAACTGAAGATGCCCGTGGAATAGTCGACGTGTTGAAGAGGAGTGTGCAACTGGTATCAGACCTCGTTTCCGCCATGCAAATCCGTGATGTGACGATACCAACCCTGCCAGCCTCTCTTGGTGGGCCGCCCCCTAACGTTCATTTATCATCGGGAGGCAGTTCATCTGGAAATGGATCTGCTTCTGCTCCTCTCATACCAAGCGGGGTAGATCTGGGACCGCAGCTCATAAATCCACCTACTTCGTTCTCTGCTCCTCCCAGTGCTCCCATAGACTCCAGTCTCGCAGTAGGAGATGCTTCAGATATGTCGCGAAAACGATGCGCGTCCTCTGTAGCGGGGGATCGTATGCAGAAAGCAATGAAATTGGAACCACAAGATGACATTCCCTTGCAACTGCAAAACGTGCCTCCAACGAACCCTCATCCCATCCCACACCACCCGGTAATGACTGGTCCCTCTCCTGCGTTCCCCTTCCCCGCGCAATCGGCGATTCCTGCATCCATGGCTACGATTCCTGAGCACCCTGGGCTACAGGGATCGATATCGACTTCAGTCCCAGGATCCCGGCCACAAACACCATCTCGTGTGCGCCGTCCATCCATCAGCGTGCTTCAAGATGCGAATCTGGCGCCGATGCATCCCGCCTTGTCACTCAACGCTGCGGTATCGCAACCTCCGCCGGAATTCCAAGCAGTCGCATCCGGTCCGGTTTCAGCACCCCTTCCCCCAGGGCATGGTGGATTCGTTCCGCAATCAATGCAGTCATCGGGATGGCCAGAACAGTCTGCACCGACTGTCTCGCGTCATCAGCACTCTTTGTCCGCTAGCTCGATCATGGGTCTGAACCAAGCCGGTATGAACGTCGCTAGTACATCCACCCTTCCGTTTGCCCAGAATTCATTCACCTCCCCGACACGGGCTACGCATTTACCGAACGCAGCTCCGATTCCTCCTATATCAGCCACGGTAGCGTCTCACGGTACCATTCGTCCTTCTCGTTCATCCTCATTCTCGCAGCCAAATCCGTTCGCATTCAATGTCACGGATATCGCGCCTCCGCCTCCGCCAATACCTGAAGCCATGCAATCCCGACCATCTACGTCTAACCGATATCCAACGCGACCGTCTTCTCCAGTGTTTGATGATGATGCGGACGGGGATTCAGAGCCGTCACCGCGATATTATTATTCGTCGTCGTCGTCGCCGCCAGAAGGCGGCTCTCAGGACGAGCAGAAGAATCAGGACAACAGCGGTATGGAGTCTCAATCGCGGCCGCAGACAGGGCACCGTAGATCAAGTCGAGCTGAAGGTGGGGCGGGCGGCAGCTACACTGCTCATACGAACGAAGTGCCGCAGGAGTACCGCGCCGAAGTCGAGCGAATATTCTTCGAGTTTTTGAATAAGACTTGCTCGAATCGTAAGGCGTTTGCTACTTTAGATACATTGCATCTTAATAACAAGTTTAAACTTCAGTGGATGCTACCGATGCCAAAGGGGAGCCTATCCACCAGACGCTGATGGCTAAGAAGATGCAACGTCTGGATGAGTCGCCTGACTTCCGACCCTTCAAATTCCGGATCCAAGCTTTCACGAACGCGTTCTTGGAGGAGGTGAGTCCATGTTTGCGCTTTATCTCGATCGTCTGTGGAGTTCCATGTATTGATCGTTTACGACACAGCTTGCCAGGCAAGGGTACCCGGAAGAGAAGATCCCGATGAAGAAGGTATGTCGGGTTACAGTTCGGCATGATCGGTACCTCTGTTCGCTGATGCATTATCGCTCGGCATAACTAGATCCGAAACTTTCTGTGGAACCAACCCTACATCTCTCGGTTCAACGAGGAGGGTAAGAAGTCGAAGTCGAAGGGGAATCACATCTGGCATGTGGACGCAAAAAAGACTGATAATGGTTGGGTCTTCCGACCATTCCAGCGGCGCGTCGCTGGTGCTCCACCTGGGGTGGCTTACATCGGCTTACGCTGGCAGTGGCAGCCGAGGATATGGGACCCGCAGGCGTCACGGTCTAATATGCCTGTGACGTACAGCTCTCCTTCACTACCGTCATGGCTGTCGTGGAAGGACGGGGTATTGACTGGCATACCGCCTCCTGATGCTCAGAGTTGTGACGTGACTGTCGAGGCAAGGGTAAGACCTAGATTGCTTTTTGATTGTTGTCCGGCAACAATGTATGCTGAGCCTGCGTATATTTGTCAGTTCATGCAAGACGGTCAGGAAGAGATGCTTTCCCATACGATTCATATCTCCATTGCACCTGTTGCGTCAGTGGACACGTCGTTTGCACCCTCGAGACGACCGTCATTCGTGGGTGATTTCGCTAGTGCCCGTCGGGTCTTGAGTGATTCAACACTACCACAGACAACAACGACACGGTAGGTTACGGCTTCGTTTCAACCGCTTTATTCCAATTAATGTCCGGATAGCTCATCAAGAGCCCAGTCGACGTCAGGAACCGTTCCGAATATAACAGCACCAGATTCCCAAGTTGTGCAAGTCTTGACTACAGCCGCCGAGCGAGTGGCGCAAGAAGCACAGTCCCAAGTCGTTGCGTCACCACTAGACTACGGACCAGAGTTGCAAGCACTTGCGAAACAACAGCACGTTCTCACCGTCACAGCCCAAGCTTTCAACAGCAGAGGGTCACCTGACACTGCGAGCGGGGCCGTCCAAACGAGCATGCTTGCCGCCGCCGCTCAACAAGTTGTCCTATCAGCTGCTCGTCAAGTCGTGGCTGATAGGACCGCCGGTAGTTCACCGACAGCCGCAACACCAGCCGCAGCACAGGTGACGGTCAAGGACGTCTCTGTTGCCACGCAAACAGCGGTAGCGCAGGCAGTGGAGATGGTCGGCCCGTTGTCGAGCGAGGTGGATGTCTTGATGACTGCAAAATCATTACTTCAACAACAAACACAGGGCTCGATGAGTAACCCGCAGGCAGTGGATCCTTCTCAGGTATCCGCGCCGCTGGATCCTGGGAGACCGCATTCTGCGGACAACCTCCTCCCTGCGCCCTACCCTCCCGCCAACATCGGTTTACCTGTCGCTAATGGTTATTATCCGCATTCATAAGTATTGCAGCTATCTTCCCTTCTTGTCCGGTCATTTGGTATCTCGTATTCTTTTGACATGTTTGGGCCGCGCTGGTTGTTCTCTGTTCTCTGGTGTTGTTATGGCATTAACATTCAGTCGTTGTTGTATAGACCTATTTAAACGCTTCCGTTTGGGTCGAACATTGTATGATTTACTTTTTTTGACTCTTCAAACCAAAACAAATGCATAGCATATAGCAGTCATTGACTCTCTTTGAGAGGCGTTTCGCACATCTCACAAGATACGACCTCGGCAGAATTGCTGTAGGTACATGCAGGACACGATATGCGACCTGCTTGCGAGCTTTCCGGTGAGCTCCAAGCTGTTCCGCCGCCTAATAACGTTCCACCGAATCCACGACCCTCATCGCCGTTACTCTTGACATGATCGCCATCATCATCCAACAAGTCCACATCCTCAGACTCTTCTCGGAGATACAGTGTGTCGTTGGCCATCACGCCGAGTGAAGCAAGGCTTATACTATTGTCGTCAATTTCTTTCCCGTTGTAGTAGAGGCGTTGATAGATGGTAGGAATGTCAACTTCTTCCTGAATCTACGGGATCTTTGTCGGTCACCTCTCCATGGACAGCGATGGGCAGGACTTACCTTGACCTTGAGATCCTTGACAAGCATGGAACGCGTGATAGTCACTTTGCGTATCTTGTTCTTGTCTTGGACCTGTCGGATTCGTTTTGATTGCCTCGTACTACCAACCTTGCGAGAACCGTATGTTTTCAGTCCGGGTGGGGCAGGCTGCCACTCATCGACAATTGAGACGGAGTTATCATCAGTAGGGATGGAGTCAGTTGGTTTCAAAATTCGGATGGTTATATTAGTGGACTCGTAGTGCGATCTTCTGCAAGGCTGTATGAGTTCCGATGTAGCATAAGGGTCAGTTTTGCACTGACCTGTTTCGCCGACACTCCTCGCAGATTGAAAGCTCCGGAATTAATCGTTCGCCAGGTTTCTCTACCGCAACACAGTGGTCGCAACTATAGCTGGAAGTGAACGGACGTTTCAGAACAATGGACAATGGAGAAACTTCAAGCGATTGAGATACGTACAGATCCTGGAGGGTGTCCCAATCGCTCCGTCGAATATACGCCATTCCGTCAATGTCACCTTCGACGTTAGGGTCAAAACATAGCAAACCATGTTCGCACAGGAACGCAGCATTGTTCACACCGTCAGGTCGAGCCATTTCCGTAGGACGGAATAACCACTGCTTCCATGCACGGATGAACAGGTCAGGTACGACTGCATACGATCCTTGAGGCAGATTGCTGGCTGTGGCAGTTCCGTAATCGAAGATATACTTCAGCTTTGCCTATAATATTGTATGTCATTCGAGTGTCGTCTCACGTGTGGATAGCTACGCACCTTTTCGTCTTCAGCTTGTCTCCGGATTTCCCGTTTGTCTTCTTTGGAGATGTGGAGAAGGGCCTCGCACACGGAGCAGACCTCGCATGAAGCATGTGGTAGATCCATGTTCGGGAATATGCCCCTCAGGAATTCGTATGCCTTTGAAGGTCATCATCAACACCAAAATATATCATGAGATGGAATCAAGTTCCTGACCTCTTCCGATATCCGTCTGCGGGATGTTGTATTGGTGGATAGACTGCCATGTTCGCATCGAACTTGACCAATGAACTCAGTATCATCTGGAGGTGGATCCGGCTGGGAAGGTGAATGCATTTTCGGCTTTGCCAATTTCCAGTCTGCAATGAAACCGATCAGCGAGCGGATGTATATTGACTTCCGCGAAGAACACGCACCCTTTAGCCATGCCTTGGAAATCCAGTAGCCCCGACCTTCATCCTGGACGTAATCGAGCTCATCAAACCGAGCCACCTGCTTGGGGTGTTGTGACTGGTAAAGGCGCTCTGTGCGAAACTGGTAAGAATCTCACTACATTGATCAAAGTGAGATGTGAACAAACCATTGAATATGTCTATGGTACACTTCTCGCAAACGTCCTCCGGTTCGAATTGTGGGACAAACTCGGCATCATCCTCTTCAGAGATGCGCTGCGAAGCATCCTATTCGGATCTGAATCAGCGCTAGAGAGAATCTCGAGAGAGGGGTGACATACCACTTTGATCCTCTTCATATTACCGGCTTTATCTGGGTCTAGTTTACCATGATCGCAACATAGGTCTGCGTTGGAGAATATCCTATGTCGGTCTTCGACAGGGTCTGCAGTCACTTCGTCCGTCGAGTCCCCATTCTTAGAGGGCTTCCCCGTAGCGGGTTTACTGACACGGTAGGATAGCCACAGTTCCAACGCTTGACGGCTCACGACGGCAGACTTCTATCATACACGCATTATAAGAATATTCACACCACTTTGTGAGGAACCTCATACCTCGTTGTGCGATGATAAACTCCAGGAACGATATATCTCCATGACCATACGTCGCTTCTTCTGGAACTGTTCCTCAAGGGCTTTCTCTCTGGCGCAGATACCCAACTGAGTCCCATTGAGACGATATATTATGATGTGGGACTTACTTCGCGGCGTACTCTTTGCAGGCTTTCTCATGACCGGAATTCAAGGTGTTCACCACATCGAGAGCTCGAGGTGGAGGCTTCAAATCCAGTAGCTCTGTTGAAGGTCTGTCCTTCAGGTTAGATACCCGGGCGTAAACAAGCATGTAGGCATCTCTTGATGTTACTGTCCTGAGACCCAATTTGAGAAATAAGTCTAAGCAGCTCAGAAGTTGGCGTACCCTTCCTCTATGTCATCTGAGACGTCGTGCGGTTGGGAGGATGAAGACGGGCCACTGATCGCAAGTGAGTGACAAAGGTAGAGATTCAGTACGTTGTACATACTCGATGACCTCTATCTCGCCGTCGTCGACCTTGGTTTTCTTCTTCGGAGGCTTACCGCGCTCTTTCACAGCGGTCTTCCTGGAAGAGGGATTACAGGTTAGATCTGAAGAGGCACGCTGGCAGGAGAGGCCTACTTGGTTTTGCCCCCGTTTGTCTTCTCCTTGTTTCCAGAGGGTCTGGGCTTGGTACCCGGGGATGGAATCTTCATTACGGCTTCATCGTTGAATTGATACCATGCATTGTTGCTAGTACATTTTCACAATTAGTTCGGTTGACCGCGAAAATACCCCATGGTTTTACCTGACATCGAAGACTTGAGCTTCGTAATGGCCATGATACGCACCTATAATGTGGCTTAGTCGTAGTGTGTTGAGCGACACGACAGAAACTTACTGGGACCCTTGTGCAGCAATACACCTCTTAATTGATACATGTTGGCACTCGGTCCATTTGCTGCCGTCTGCTTTCGTTGGTCTGCGGAGCCAAGGAACTTCCCCATGTCTAACATAAGAGGGAATGTGAGAGAATGTTTTGATTTCTTTCGTTCCATTGTCGACAGATCAAAAACAAAACGCAGCAAGGAGACATGGAGAACCGGAGGTAATGCTCGAAACTCGGTGTAACGCTGTGCGTCCTGCAGTGAGTCACAGACCGAACAATGATACCTGCCACAATGAGTCAATGAACGATTTGTGAGCTCCGCTGCGCAGATATACGTACTTGTTGTCCCCAGATAGCTCCTCAGGCTCGAGAAGGGCGCCGAGGCGATCCTCTAGCTTTGAGTTTGTCTGCAATGTTGATGGTACCGTATACAGCTACCATCGTGTGAGAGGAACTCACTGGAAGGTTGACCTCGATTTCGAGAAAGTCCGAATCTCTTTCGGAGCGGTTCCGGCATTTGGAGCACAAAGTACCATATACCTGCTTCCCTTGGAATTGGTCGGACATCAATGATTTCAGCCCTGGAACAGACTGTTTCTGGAATTCAGTATCCAGATGTGCCATAAATAGCTTCGAGAACCTAGGAAGCGTAAGGACACTTGTACAACGATGACAAGGTCAATCCTCACTCTTGGGCATCTTGCTGTTCAGTAGTCCGGAGCTTTAAACTCTCAACTAGTTTAACGGGATTGAACGCGGACTGGATACCTTCTTGCATCGCTGCGAAGGTAACCTGTAATTGAAAGATGGGGGACTCCTAAGTTGACGCCGTCAGAAGCGATCACATATATCCAAACGGCTCGCTTACTTGGAACTTCTCACTGTTATCCTGAGAAGGCTGACATCGATAAACACCGCTACGAAAGGGGATATCCTGAAACCAGACTTGCAAGAACGCGTTTGCGTAGCACGTAGCCCCAAGATTCTGTCGTGTGGCAGGTTTGTCGGAAATAATGAACCTACGATGGGATCATAGCTACTCACCTTTAAGCCAACAGGAACGCCTGGTACGCGTGTATCATGCAAGGGATTCTCGCCGAGGTTAGCTAATCTCATAAAGGCGACCAAAGCCTTGTCTACGGAGAACTAAGGCATGAGTGATCCGACCAAAAATGATGCATAACTACTCCAACCTTTGTCCTCCCATTTGTCTTGCCCGAGGTAGTTCAGGCAGTTGGGATTGTGCTTGCATGTCTTGGGGTCGCAATGCGAATTAGCATCGTCATCGGAAACAACAATGACATCGTCGTCCAGCTCCCCAGCTATAGACTGTCTCGATTTGTCGGTTGTGCCTTCTCTGCCAGCAAAATACTTATTCGCGCAGAAGGGGAAGGAGCTGTCTCTTGAGAATCCACACGTCGCTAGTCTGTGTTCAAGAGTGATTTGAGACGCGTCGGGAATGTCTGTGCCTACCCAGCCCCAGGTAGAATAATCATGGCCAGCAAGTCTTGCGCGTTTCAGTCGTTCTCCAGCGACATCGTTAGCTGAAGGCGATGTTCGTCGAGCGCGTTTTGGAGGCATATGCGCGGCGCAGCAGTAATACTACGTTGCAGCTGGTCAATAGGTCTAGCTTGGGGTCTTATGTATGGCGGTTTGTAGGTTGGACGTAAATAATTGCCTGATCGAGAACAGTACTTAAGCGCGATCGTGCGTGTCATACGAAACCGCGTCGGCTACGCGAATCCGCGGCACCTTCTTAAATCCACTATAGGTACTCCCTCTCGAGCTCAGTTGTGTGCTTGGGAGTGGGACTCAGAGCAACGCTCTGTGGCGTGCTACGATGGCTACAGCACTGCGAGAGAAGTTGCAGCGAATTCTCCGGCCTGGTCCAGACAGACTTACATCCAGCATCAAGAGGCGTCGGAAGATCTACAGTTTCCTGTGGAACTATGTATCACTTATATGGTCAGTAGCTCAGAACCGTGCTTGGTAGGACTTCGTTCACGACATACGTAGGAAAGCTCTGCTTGTGATCGGCTTCGCGTGGATGCTCGCTGTCCCTTCGCATTACTTTGGCCGTAATACGTACATAGACGAGAACGCCTTACAACCAGGACAAGTGAGTACATATCTCTATGACGTGGAACTTCTCCCTTAAATGATTACGTTATAGGTCAATACGAATTGGAACTGGCCAGATGTGTACCGGGCAGACCGATACCTCGACGCTCTAGAGGACCTCCGAGCCCAGAATGCCTCTAGCCAGGAGTAAGGTCATTCCTAATGATGTGTGTCCTCTAAACATTTTCTCATCAACTGCCTCAGACATGCCAACTACATCTCGAACGAATTCCGCAAGCTTGGGATACCGTCTTCTACGCAGGACTATTCATTCTTGACTACAACTGGGGTAACAATGGTGTTTTGCGGTGCTGAATTATACCTGACGCTGCTTTCCAGATTTCTAATGGAACGAATGCATACGCCGTCCTGTCGTCCCCGCGTACGTCCGGTGCGGAGGCAATGCTCATCTCTGCTTCTCGAGTCAGCAGGACCGGTGAAGGTGACGGTTCTCCGAACTTGAGAGGCATAGCTACAGTCATGTCGCTTGCAGCTTACCTCAAGAGTGAGTATGTGGCTGTTACCTATCGTGCTATTACTTACGCCAATTCTCAGAATATTCTCTATGGGCAAAGGATCTCATCTTTGTCATTAGCGACGATTACCTGGAAGGGATGCACGCCTGGCTCACCGCATATCACGGCGTTGAGCAATCAAGTAAGACCGGCGACACATAGAATTACCAGCTCCTGAAGCAATCCATCTAGATTTGCAGGCCGCCCCTCTGAAGCTACCTTCGGGCGTTATCTGGACAGCACTGAATATTGATTATCCTGGTCATTCTTTCTCTCACCTGGGGATATTTTTTGGTAGGCTCTATTGGCTCAGTTTCCGAATTGAACTAACTAATATGATATAGAGGGTCTCAATGGCCGTCTCCCCAACCAGGATCTCATCAACTCGTTCAGCCTTATATCTATCTACACTGGAAACGTTCCTGTCCTGCTATACGATCACAGAGACCCTCGAGAGGTACCTCACCTAGAGTCCCAATTCTCTATCATACCATCTTGGGTTCCTGCCTCTATCAGGAGAAAAGACACAGTTAGAGAATATGGGTTCCGTGCAAAGAACATTCTCCGGCATGTCGGCTACCAAGCTCGTGGTCAAGCCAGTGGAGTGCACGGTCTGTTGCATCGGTATGTGATGCTTTTCATGGTTCTCTGGCGTAACGTTCCTGATCATCACGCCTGTACTTGGCAGGTTCCGCATCGATGCATTCACTATATTCGCTGTTCCCGCGAATGGACCACATGGGTTCCATGCCATTGGCCGGTACGTGTATACTCTGGGTGTATGGCACGTTCATTCTCATGCATGCATGTTTCATTCGATCCAGTGTCATCGAATCCACGTTGAGAACAATGAACAACCTCCTGGAACGTCTGCATGCTTCATTCTTCTTTTACCTACTCGTTGCTCCTGCAACCTTTCTGAAGATCGGGAGCTACTTACCTAGCGCAGTCCTCGTTGGAACCGCACTACTGTTTGCCGGACTTGACGAGTGGGCGCATATTCGCTGGTATCAGAAAGCGAGGCACAGAAGCGAAGACCAAAAGGCGGAGAAGCAGTCCCTCTCCGCGGATGACAGCGAAACAATATGGGTGGAGAGATCAAGACCTGTCTTACAAGCGCTCCTAATTGTCATCTCTACGCACCTAGCTGGTGCTGCATTCTTTTATACTCGTACTCGAATATGGGCAATTCAACGAGCTGAGGTTGGCCAATTTATGCTCCAGTTGCATGGCGTCTCTGACTAGAGCTTTGTTTCCATAGATCGTCAACCTACTTCTCTTGTCAATCCTGGCGGCCATACCGTTGCTTGCTCTAACCTTCTGCTCCCAACCACCAGAGAGACAGGCACCGCTCTCACGGACTCTCAGATCCTTCAACTTATTCATTGCTTCTATGGCCATCTCCATCACGTCGGTTCTGAATTTCTCACTTGCGGCAACCCTTGCTGTTACCCTGGGCCTTTCACTCCCATTCGCATCCTCTTCGTTCCGTGCAGCGGAGAAATTCGCGAAATACGCAGTTTACGTCGTGCTTGGCTTAGGATGGTTAGTTTTTCTCCCAGGAGAAGTACAAAGGGCGATTTGGAACTGGGAGGTACTAGGTGTTTGGTTCGCGCCTTTCGTCTGTATAGTGTATACACCCCTGGTATTACAAGCTGCTGTGGTCTCTCTGCTGCCGCCACAGTTGTGAATAGAATTAGTATACAATACACGTAAAATACAGCAAACACGGTGTACTACGATGTCTAGCCAATTTCCATCGCCATATCGTCATCATCGCCAAACAGGCCCCCATCGCCGTCTTCGTCGGCGTCGCCTTCGTTTCCGCCCTCTGTGTCGGCATCTTCTGGGTTGACTCCCTCCTTCTGTAGTCGTTGTTTCTCTTTCATTTCTTCTCGCTGAGCCTTCTTCATGTCGAGGTCGGCTTGCAATTTCTTCAGAGCATCCTCGAACCGTCTCTGAATAAAGGGTGCCTCGTCAGAATTGAATGTAGTTGGCATTCAAGCAAGAGACATACTCTGATCAGAGGATTTGCTGAGCTAGCAATCTCATTATTCTTCTTTGCTACGGCCGCCTCCAGGTCCCGGATTTCCTCGTTCAGCAACTTCCTCGTTTGAGCCTGCTCGTCATCTTCATCCTCTTCATCCTCATCGCTAGTATCCTCCTCGTCCTCATCTTCGTCTTCGTCCCCTTCTTCGGCATCGGCTGCACCACCATCCTCGTCACCTAGAGCCAAGTCCAGCTGCGCAGCGAGTTCTTCATCGAAGTCGCCTTCGCCTTCTTCACCCTCTTCATCGTGCTCTTCCTCGCCTTCCTCGCCGCCGAGATCTGCCCCAGGAGTCATTGCTTCGCCCATTTCAGACTCGCCAAACCCTGGGGTTGGGGCATCTATAGGCTCTTCACGTTCCATGAATTCAGAGTCGGATAGATCGGGGTTGACATTCTCCAAAACCTCTGTGAGTAGTATTAGGATTTGTACAGGATCTGGGGCCATAGAATTCACCATATTTTATTTCTGACGCGAGTGCATCACTCTCTAGCAAACGTTCAACCTCTTGCTCGACTGTCTCAATTTGCTACACAGCAAAATCAATACGAGTGTATGCGCAGCAAGGACCATAAAGTACATACACTTCTGGCTATTCGTTTTCGGAAACGTCGTTTCCGCACATGGTGCAGCGGCGGGGTTATGCCGTGAGGCCAGATGAACTCATCAACGTTGAAGTTCTTCTGTTGGGTAACGACATCCTCGTTGGGTATACGATCTTCAACCACAAGCATCTGTTCATACCAATCGTCAGTTGAGCGTGAATGCAGTAGTGAGTATCAGTGCAACCTGACATATGTCGGCCACTTTGAACATGTGCTTGTTATCAAGCGTCTTCTGCGACTCTATGATACATGGAAGATCGACGAGTTTGGCTGAATACAGATTATTGCCTATGTGGAACACGGCTCTGCGAGAGTCTGAAACAAACATGAGAAGGATGTAGCAAATGGGGACAATCATCTTCACCTTTGAATTTGAACCAGACGTCTTGGCTCACTTCCCTTTTCTCGACCATTTGTCGCAGTTTGTCGCAGTCCTCTCCCGGAGCCATTCGCAGGATGAACTGTTCCTCAAATACCAGGTCCTCCTCCTCGTCAGAATCTAGCTCCCGATCATACGGGCCCAAGAAGGACATTCCAGGAGCCTTTGCAGCGGCCTTTTCGCTCAACTTCAACTTGAGCTTTGGCTGAACCCTAGGCCTCAGATTGGAAGACCGCGTAGACCGCGTTTCTCGTGCCTCACTCCCTGGGTCGGGTAGTTCTCCATAGTACACATCTGGTGTGTTCCGTCGTCTGGTGGAATGTCGAGTGCCCAGAGCATGTTGTGCAGCATTCCGCGGGGTTTGAGTGCTGGGGCCGGCTTGTGAACCGATGTGAGTGTCGGAATGTGAGT
Source organism: Lentinus polychrous (assembly GCA_000787475.1). NCBI lineage: Eukaryota > Fungi > Basidiomycota > Agaricomycetes > Polyporales > Polyporaceae > Lentinus > Lentinus polychrous. The sequence goes on along the minus strand of JSYW01001417.1, from coordinate 46,537 downwards.
CGTCGATGTCAACAATGAAATCGTCATCCATTGCAGAGTTCGGCGAGGATCCTAATGGAATTGTGAGGTAGATACAAGTATGTAGTAAGTGGAAGGACTCGTCCGACGTCGACTAAAGAACCTGCTCACTGAATTGTCACGCATAAACACCGTTACGTCACACCAGAGAAGGTCGCGCGTGATTTTGGGATTGGGGCAGTCGCTGTCAGTAGTCTGACCAAATTCTGACTCGGAGTCTGAGGTCTTAAACTTGTTCTACGACCAGCAGCACCTCCCTCGCTATTTATTCAACATCACTTGAATCGTTTGGAGGCCCTGACATCGAAGAACCAAGGGGATAAAAAATATTGAAATGCCGCAGACACCCTTTGTCCTCCACATTTGGCCTCGGTCAGAGTCCGCTGCCTCAATTGAACCGGAGTGCATTGCGTCCCTATTATACTTGCAGGCTACAATACCTGGGAGGTTTTCCGTAGAGTATTGTGCCAACCCAGATCAGTCTCCAAGTGGTAGGTCCGTCATTCACATCTGGCCCCCCTAAATCTCATGTTGTTGGCAATGCTAACTATACATCGAATGTACAGGCCAATTACCGTACCTAACTCATGGTCTGCATAGCGAAGTCGGTCTCCCTGCTATCCAAAAGTTTGTTAGCAAGCTTGAGGATGCCCGCGACCTTGATTCGAGCTTGACCCCGATTGAGAAAGCTCAATGTACTGCCCGAATTGCACATGTTGAGGCCGAGTTGGGAGACCTTGTGGTGGGTCTTGCGAAGATCGTTCTTGCATGGCTATGACATCTAAACGCTCTTTCTCTTGAAGGCACATTATCTGCATGCACTTCGTGCGAATTATTATGGTCACACGAGAAAGATTCTCGTCGACCACTTGCCCGTCCCTCAGCGGTATTATCTGCCCGACCGTCTTCGCGAGTCATACAAACCTCGTCTAATTGCTGCAGCCCTTTGGAATGTACCAGAGGTTGAGGAGGGCCAGGATGATCGCAGTTCAGCGTTTCAGAAACTGACCAAACGGAAACGCAAGGAGCAGGCGGCTGAACGAAAGTTCAAGAATGTCTATGAGCGAAAGAAGGTATGCAGTTGAAATCAAAGTGTATATTGCGTTGTGAGTGAACAACCAGGCTTGTACCAGGTATTGGAGAAAGCTCAAGCTATCCTGGACATCTACGTGAAGTTGCTCGGTACGAAGCGTTTCTTTTACGAAAGTGAGCAGGTTCAAGGGTGCGTCTGGGACTATTGTATAACTCTACGTGTACTTACGATTTCTGAACTAGACCAACATCCTTGGATATCGTTTTTGCTGCTCATCTAGTTCTCCTCAGGCAGCCTCTGCCAGATCCACTTTTCCACACTTTTCTCACCGAATCCTACCCTACTTTGCTGTCCCATGCGGACCTAGTCTACTCTATCGTATTCCCGTCGACAGACTCCTTCCCCCCAGTCACCCATTCCGGCTCATCTCCCTCTCTTTCCTCTCTAATCCCTAGGTGGCATGGAATACCATCCAGCGGGCGCGCGCACGTTCTACAAAAGCCTCCGTCGCCCGAAGAGAAGAGATTCGCGTTGATACGATGGGGTTTCTTCGGTGCATCAGTGGTGACACTCGGGTTGTACCTTCATTGGGTTGGTTTTGTGCCTTTCATTGCTAGGGCATGGGCGATAGCCCAAGCTCGTGTGGCAGAACTTGAGGAGCTGGAAGAGGAGTTCCCAGATGATGAGGCTGAGGATGGAGAGCCTGAGGAGGGTATTGACGAGGAGATAGAAGAGGAAATCGAGGAAGAAGTGGATGAGGATGCGCTTTGAGTACTAGGATATATCGCGGATACTTAGTATTCAGGCCTTCTCAATACATATCTTTCCGTCCCGAATATCAACTGAATATTGTCTGAATGCAAGCGGTTTCGTACCGCATATAACGTTGAATATAGTATTCACCTCCAATCCGCGTGACAAGTGCTAATCCGGCCGCGGGTTCGACTATGTCATCGATGTCCATCCGTTCTTCTCGTCCACATCTCATCTCTCTCTTGTCTCCCAGAACGATTGATACTTTCTCTTGACCACCATGGCGGTTGGAAATATTCGTGTCAGGCACCCCGGAGGTGTCGCCACTATACAGATTGACTTTGTCAATTCCACCGTGCACGAGTTGCAACAAGAGATCACCAAGGTCTCTCAGATCCCCGCCGATCTGCAAGAGAGTAGGTATATACCACGGTTCACTCTTGCCGTTCACCCTACTAACAAGCTGTAGTCAAGGGCGGATATCCCCCTCACGCTTTGACAGTGATTCCCGAACTCCCCCTTGACTCTCTTGGATTGAAACCGGGCGAGCAGTTGATCGTAAGCTCAAGAGGTGGAACAGCTTCGGTGCAATCCTCCGCTGCACCTGCACCTTCTGCGAGTCCTCAAGCACCATTATCCTCTGCTACCTTCAATCCCCCGACTGCGAACACCTCTGCTCCTGCTGCATCTCCAAGCGGGCCCGATTATGTAGAAGTAGATGGAGGGTATCTCATACATAGGGTGCGTACCATTATGTCATTACTAAGTGAATGTAGTTGACATTTCTTGACGTCCCATATAGATTGTCCCAGATGATAATTCGTGCCTGTTCTCGTCTGTTTCCCTCGTCTTTGAGCAAGACCAACACAAAGCATCGAAAATCCGGCAAAGTAAGCACAGGACATAGTGGAAGATCAGGTGGATATTGACGGTAAACCTTATACTATGCAGTTGTTGCCGATGAGATTCGCTCCGACTTTGTGACTTGGAGTGATGCAATCTTAGGGTAATTTCTTCCCAGTCCTTCATGACCTAGATTCTGACAGATGCTAACAAAACCTCATACGCGACGCGAAAACGATAGATGTCCTAGAGACGAATACATCGCAACCATCCTGAAACCATCCTCCTGGGGTGGAGCCATCGAACTCTCCATTCTAGCCAAATATTACTCAACCGAGATCGACTCAATAGACGTCGAGACGGGGCGCATCGACAAGTTCACTCCCCCTCCCGACCGAGATTCGGGCAACCGAGTGATCTTGATATACTCCGGTATACATTATGACGCTGCAACCATTGCACCGATGGTGGATGCCCCACCGGATTTCCACCAGACGTTGTTGCCGAGGTTGGGCGAGAGCGAGGAGAGCGACCCGGTTTTGGCTGCTGCGAAGAAGCTGGCGGATAAGTTGAGAGCGAAGAAGGCGTATACGAATACGGCGACGTTTGATCTCAAGTGTCAGGTAAGGGACATTTCTCAGGCTCTACTCGCTTTCGTAGTCTAACGTGCTGAATACCCCACTCTAGGTTTGTGGTCAAGGATTGAAAGGAGAGAAGGGTGCCCGTGCTCATGCGAAGGAGACCGGACATGTTGACTTTGGGGAGTACTGAAGCCTGGGAGATGGATTCGAACTTAATAATGTAGCTCTATGATCAAGGACTCACACTGTATTCTGTACAATCGGAAAGATTGTTGTCCAAGCCCCGCCTGAGAGAACTTTGCTTATTGAGTCACGTGACAGATGTACTGACGCGTCGCGTCTGAACGCATGCGCGTTCTCTGACCTTTCGCCGCGGCAGTCGGTCGCGCTCTCAAACTCACCTCATTGTGTTCCAAACTTCCTCCAAACTACAAGCACATACCCAATCTCAGATACACCCACTCACAATACAGATACTTCACCACGATGCCACCAAAACGCGCCGCTGCAGCGTCCTCCTCCAAACGGAAACGCGGAGAAGAGGAGGAGGAGGATGCTACACAATCAAGCTCGTTCGATACAGATTCGGAATCAAAGGCCACAACGCAAGGAAAGAAGACTAGCAAACCCACAGCGAAGAAAGCGAAGAAATCACCACCGCCTGTGAATGACCAACCTACGAATAAGGTCTTGCCTGTGAAAATCGAGTTCCCTAAGAAGAATGAAGGTTGCGTGAGGATTGCGACGTGGAATATTTGTGGTCTTGCCGCAGCTCAGAAGAAGGTACAGTATGGTTCTTCGTTGTAGCAGCCATTCGGACGAGAAGGTTGAGTGTTGAATGTGCTGCATAGGGATTCAAATATTACGTCGAAGCTGAGGACGCAGACATCCTCATTTTGACGGAAACAAAGGTTCAATATGCGAGCTTTTCTCTATGAAAACATGAGTCTCTGAAAGAGAGAGTAGGTAAACAATCCCCCCGTCGACCCTGAGCTGACAGCTCGCTATCCTCACCGATACTGGTCAATCTCCGACAAGAAGACATACTGTGAGTCCCATGACTGCGTACACCTCTGCTTGGATGTTTCCACGAACACTGGTTGCGCGTAGCAGGAACTGCGATATTATCCAAGATTGAACCCCTCTCGGTGGATTATACCCTCCCTGGCCACCCTGATCCAAAGTCTGTGAAAGGCCGAATAGTGACGTTGGAGTTCAGCAATCTGTATGTTGTTGGCACGTACGTGGTGAATGCAGGGACAGGTTTGAAGGTGAGCAATAGACCCTGACAAGTCTGGTCTGGTTTCTGACCTAGGCTATTACTTCCAATAGACCTTGGATGCTAAGGTTGAGTGGAACAAACATTTCGAGAACTACGTCCGGGAATTGGACGAGAAGAAACCTGTCATTTGGGGAGGCGACCTAAACGTCGCGCCCACCGAGCTTGGTGCGTAGCATATATTGTCTAAAACTTGGCAGTGCTCGTAACCACCTCTTGAGATCTTGTAAGTTGCATATATACTCATCTACTATATGTTTTGTTTCAGACCTAGCCAATCCGAAGACAAATTGGAACAAAACGCCGGGGTACACGGAAGCAGAGACATCCTCGTTTGCTCGCATCCTCAATCCTCCTGAGTCGAGCAACGGCAAGTTCGTGGACATTTGGAGGAACCTGCACCCAGACAAACGCAACTACACCTACTTTTCCTACCGATTCAATTGCAGGGAGAAAGGCCTCGGGTGGCGGCTGGACGCATGTGAGTACTACACCTCCTATATACATTCCATGTGATTGGATCGATCGTAATTCATAAAGCAAATCTGACTTTTTTTCTCTTTGATATGAATTTGCAATCTGTGGCGTATAGTTGTTACGAGCGAACGATTGGCGGATAAAGTGAAGATGTGTGAGATCCGGAGTGAGATATACGGGGCTTCTGACCACTGTCCAGTGGTTATGGAGATCGAGGGAGGAGAATTATAGTTCATACCAGGACAGACCAGGGCTTTTGGTATCGGTATCGGTACCGCGGAATCCCGTTCAGAGGTACGGTGGCATCTCGTATCTGTCGAATGCTGTCGGATGGCTGACGTCTTTGCCAGATCATGTTATCGCTATCCTATGTACTTGCATTTGCAAAGAGTAATCATAGGACGGATGCTGACGGCGATGGACGCAGATGATCTGCTGCGCATACCACGGTCCACGACCAGTCCACTTGGCACTTGCGGAGATGCCTTGGCCACATGGGATATAGGCAACTCTACACTGCAGAGTGAATGCCTGACCTGTAGACGACGACAATGCGGTCCCACTGCGGGTTAGTATGGCCTACACTTGTCTCTCAATCCTGCTGTTTTTATACCTGTTGCGAGAACTCTCGGACTATATGGCACCGGTGCCAGTGCACTGACGACCGAGTGATATAAGACACAGGCAAGAACTGGTTATGCTATTCAGCGCTGGAATGGAGCGGAAGTTGATGCAACGAGAGATGTAATGTCAGAGGCCCGTTGCGAGGTAAGATGTTGACTATGTAGAATTGCAGTATGCGAGGTATTCCAGTGACGGTCATTGTTGCGTGCTCATGCAAGCTGTGTATTCGTTCACGCAGAAGCGATAATGCAAGTCTCTGCAGCTGAACATGACGTATGGGGGTACGGACCCAGTAGATGAGCTTCTACTATACATCGTCCCGGTACCGGGTGCTTCTTGATATCCCAGATATCAAGACGGTTGGATTTGTGACGGCAGCGGTTCCCATACTAAGTAGAGTCTTGTGCAGATGCGAAATCGAGAGGCCATGCAGACAATACCGCCGTGTCGGGCGGTGTCCCTGAGCATGCCAGCGGAAAATAATCGAGCGATGGGTGTGCTTACATAGGGACACATAGCCTGGCCTGGACCGCGCGCTGGTTCGGAGTGTTGTGGCCCTCCGCAGCTACAGACAATGCGGGGGAGAAGTAGTGGATAGCAAGCGGACAGGAGCCTACAGGAGCCAGATTTTAGGGGAAGGATAGGGAAGGATGCATATGCAGATTCTGTTTTTTCAGTCGAAGCGGTGGCGGCAGAAATGTTCTTGATGGGCGGGAATGGGCGTTCCCACGGGGGAAAGGGATATCAATGTGTCTGTTGCGGGTGATCGTCTTTCTGCGAGCACCCCGAACACCTCCTTCTCTCTCTCTCTCTCCATCCTTCCAGCTGCGGAGCGGCCTGGACGACACCGACACAGGTTCTTTATAGACCCACATAATCCTGAGCAACGATACCCCCGACACGCGCACTATTTCACGTCCCCCACCCATGGCTTCTCAATTCATGGACCGCAACGGCCAGCCAGCGTCGTTGCATCTCGCTGTCGAACTGCACGAAGAGGATATTCACGAGAAGGAGGAGCTTGGCTTGCCACCAGACGCGCAAAATGCAGTCCCCTCCATCTGCGGTATGCCCCTCAAATACGTCTCGTCAGTTCTCGTTCTCGCTTTCGCCCTCCCATCACTGTCCGTACTGAACGAACGCGTTTTCTCCCTAGGCTTGTGACTCTGGCAGTCCAAAACGCCATGTTAACGCTCATAATGCACTACTCTCGCGTGTCTCCGGACCCTTCGCATACTTACTCTGCAGCTGCTGCCGTCCTGATGACCGAGCTACTCAAGGGCTCAATATCCCTCCTGGTCGCCTTTACCCGCATAGATTCCTGTTCCCCACAATTCGTCCCTAATGCTCCGGCCTCGTACAACTCACCCTCCCTGTGGAACCCCAGGGTATGGCTAGGTCGCTTCAGACGTTTGGGCAAGGAGGTCTTCCGTGCCGATTGTTGGAAACTATCGATACCCGCTATCCTATACGGTCAGTTACCGTCGGAATCACGCAAGAGTGTCTGCTGACATCTGCCTACAGTCATTCAAAATAATCTCCAGTTCGTGGCCGTGTCCAATCTCGAAGCAGCCACGTTCCAGGTCAGCTACCAGATGAAAATCCTGACCACTGCGGTTTTCTCGGTCTTGATGCTTCGTAAGAAGCTTAGCCCTATCAAGTGGCTCGCCCTGTTGTTCCTCGCCATCGGCGTAGGCATTGTCCAGATCCAGACTGGCGCCTCCCACTCTTCACCTGTCTCTCAGCACGAGATGAACGCTTTCAAGGGTTTCATGGCTGTCGTGGCCGCTTGCTTCACATCAGGTCTCGCTGGTGTTTACTTTGAGATGGTGCTCAAGAACTCACAAGCAGATCTGTGGGTGCGCAACGTGCAACTTTCCTTGTTCTCCTTGCTTCCTGCACTCGTCCCTATCATCTTCTCCAAATCTCCATCAAACCCGACCTCTTCTTGGTTCAGTACGAGCCTATTTGAGAATTTCGGCGTTTGGGCGTGGGCGACGGTGCTTGTCCAAGTGCTCGGCGGTCTTCTGACCGCTTTGGTCATCAAGTATGCCGATAATATTCTCAAGGGCTTCGCAACCAGCCTGAGTATCGTCATCTCCTTCCTGGCTTCCGTGGTCCTCTTCAACTTCGAAATGACGATCACGTTCATCCTGGGAGCGACCGTCGTCCTTGTGGCGACATGGATGTACAACCAGCCGGACACGTCTTCCAAGGTTGAGGTTGGATCCGGACGGGAGTCCAAGTCGTGGAGTTGGCGATGGAAGCCTACCTTCAGCTTGTCACGATCTGCTTCTGCAATTCAATTGCAAAGCGGGACGTTATCACGGCGCGCGTCGACTTCTTCGCTTTCCACCCTTGCATCGTTCCATTCCTCCGCTCATGTGTCCAGCAAATCCTACCCACCTTCCCCCATCGAACGCGACACTCCAATTCTCGGCCAACTCTTGGACAAATCTCTGAAGCGGAAGGATTCGTCGCGGATATTCGGTGCACCGTTGCGGGCAACCAAGGCCCTTGCTTCGAGGTTTCCGTTATTCCGTTCGGCGTCATACACAGCGTTACCAACGTCTGCTCCTGAGAGAGAGTACGGCATCGCCGCAGGGTATTCGTCATATGCTGTGCAACCGGTACCCTCCTCGTCGTCGCCGTCTTCATATCCACCCTCGAGACCCTCGTTGTCTTCTTCGACATCGTATCCTGGGACCAGACCATCTAGTGCACTTTCAGGGTCAACATCACCTGATTCGAAAAGCCCATTGAGCTCATAGTGGAGACTATATTTCAGGTCTTCTAAAGAACTTTTGTGAACTTTCTTGTTTACCGCTCCCCTTAGCCTTTCTTTTCTATCTTCATTCCCTTCGCCGGACTGTATTATCATTATTCTTCCCCTTTTCGCTTTCTCCCCAATATTCAAATGCAAGTTCTTTTTACATTCGTTTTTTGTTCGTCTTCTAACCACTTGCATTTGTCCCAAATATTCTTCTTGTTCGTTTTTGTTTGCATCTCTTGTCGGAACTTTCTTACCTTACAGTCAAAGTAGACTTTTTTACCGAGGGACCTTCGTACCTTGCTCTTCTCACTTCGGTACAACCACTGGACTTCCAAGTAACGCTGTGCAGACAAAGAATATATATAACAACACTCACAATCTTCTCAATACCTTCCATGCTGTATTATTTGGGGCCTGTCTCGTAACTGAGATATCCGAGGAGTATTCAGTACGTATACCGTATACGTGGTGGCAGATGCTCTACAGTATGCTCATACTGATAGATATCATGGAAGCCCACTTCGGTTCTGCGGTGCGTTCAAATCCAACTTATGTTGTTTTTTTCCCTTCGTATACCTTCGTGTACCCAAGTCCATAAAAGGCCAAGCACAGCACGCTAATTCTATTCAGGAGTGCAGTAGAGTCCCTCGGGCCCGCGCCGACTCGGAACCGCTGAACAAGCAACCACGGATCACTACTCTCAAATGCCAGCTACTGGAATGTTCGCAGGACTCAGGCCATCGACGGGCTCGAAGGACAGATCGGAAGAACATAGCGTCCTCAGTAATCACACGCAGGTGACGTGCTCATGATGGAGTCTGAGGGTCTCAACATCTCTACTTTTTGTTTTATGAATTCAACAAGCGTCCAACGCAAATGAATATATAGGTGTTTTCACACCTCTGCCCCATCTCCGAGACAGATATATATATACGCAGGACAACGACTTCGCGACGCTCTCTCCAAGGTCAACCACAGCAAGCTGTCTCGTTGTAGCTTGATCACAAGCAAGAACAGGAACACACATAGATCACCGCTGTGTTCACAATACTGGTATACGCCGAGTGGCAGACACAATGTCAGACAGCGAACCGGAACCATCCCCTCTCCCACCCCCTCGCCCAGACCAACCGTTCATCGAAGTTTCAGCTCTCTCCGCAGGACTCCTCCGTCTCCCCCTCCGTGTATTCGTCGCCGGATCCTCCCCCAATGACGTCGCGCCCGATACGCCAGCCTTGTCCTTCTTCCTTCGGCATTCCGTAACAAAACAACACCTCGTGTTCGACCTCGGGATAAGGAGGAATCTGGAAACTTTGCCGCCTGCGACGCAGAAGAGGGTGAATGAGTTGTTTAGGCCGAGAGTCTCCCAGACGGCTGATGAGTCTTTGAGGAGAGGGGGAATACGACCGGAGGACGTTACTACTGTCGTGTTGAGTCACCTTCATTGGGATCAGTGAGTTGTTGGTTTCTTCACTTGGGTGCCAAATGAACTCATACTCATATACGCGTATTCACGCTTCACTAAAGCATTGGTGATCACGCGCCTTTCAGCAATGCCCACTTTATTCTCGGTCCAGGAAGCGACGAACTGCTACAAAACGCCTACCCAGCAAACCCCGACTCTCTGCTTCTCCAAAGTTCCGTCCCGCGCGACCGCACGCGCATCCTTACTTCAGACGACTTCCATACATCCATAGGTCCCTTTCCCCGCGCCCTAGACTACTTCGGCGACGGCAGTCTCTACATCATCGATTCCCCCGGACACATCAACGGACACATCAACATCCTCGCTCGGACGTCCGCAGAGGGACATTGGCTCTACCTTGCGGGCGATTCGGCGCACGACATTCGCGTCATTTCCGGAGAGAGAGACATCGCCGTTGACGTTGACGAACATGGGCATGTCACGTGCGGTTATGCTGACCCGGATGTGGCGAGGGAACATCAGCGGAGGATTAGGCAGGTTGCGCTTTCTCCGTTGGTGGAAGTTATTTTGGACCATGATTGGATGTGGTATGAGGCCAATAGGGGTCTGCGGAATGTCTTCTTCCCGGGGGTTATACCACCTACCAATACGGGTACCAGGTATTTTGACCCGAATTATGGTTAACGGTAGAGGTAGAGGTGCAATGCTTACTATCATAAACGAAGGAGCGGGATCCCGCGCAAATTAGGTGAATACGTCAATAACAAGGGACGTCAAGCCAATGTACAACGAGATCCAATCATTTCTGCAATCATCTGTTTATTGCCGAACCCCGGGCCCACTCATTAGCAAGATACATGTATGTACTTACACTCCCTGGTACCCTCACGCCCTGAGTTCTTGACATATCCGCCCAAGAATATCCCCCAGGCACTGTATAACTATTGGTCGAGAAGGAACTTGAATGGAAAGTGACATTCAATGACTGCGTGAATGCGCCGACTTTGCTTGTTCACGGCGGTGTGTCTGTTACATGTGGATCGCGAATTCGAACGCCATTGATTGACCTCTAGCTTTGCTTGACTTCAATTGCTATTCCCAAATGTCATGTAACGCATCAACTAAACCAAGCACTCGTTGTCGCCTATGGGGACAGCCTACATCAGTTGTTGACTTGACAGTACTGATTCATATTTCCAACGTTATACACAGGTCTTGTAGCAAAGAGCCCTACTGTACCTGAACGCAACCCGTTCGGCGTCATCTATCCCTTCTCGGACTGTCTGTAACGTATTCCACGCGCAAACGCTAGTATGCCTATGCTACCAAAGCGGCAATCGCTCCATCCTCCACCTTGCACAGATGGAAGAGTCTCAAGCTATCAACGGTGTAGTGGCTAGCGTGTAACCTGGTAGGTACGCTTAGCATTGCCCAACTGAAACAGTGATCGTAGTTCTGCAGCATATACCACTGCCAGTGGTCTTCCTTGCGGTCGGAGCGCGAGTAGTGTTCCTCTGCGGCAATCTATCGTGAACAACGTCCGATATCATCTTGGAGGTTTGAATACCACGCTCAGTCAGAAGCCGCCGCATCCGCGCAAGTGCGTCGGCATCGAGGTTCCTATGGTGACTTTTATGGAGGGAGTATCCTGCTGGCAGTCAACTGTCTCCGCAGATCTCGTTCTGCCACTGGCCAGTTCCCAGCAATTGACTTGGCTCACCGGTATGATATACTTTTTCTGCTGACCGGCTCTCCAGTTTCACAGACATGGTAGCATCTCCGCAAACATTATGAATTTGCAAGTTTTGTGAACGTTTGGCTGTTCAAACGTTCAGTTGTGGTGTAGTCCTGTCATCATCCGGTAGCCCTGACGCCGTTGTCCATTGGCAAACATTCCGGAGGTGATTGCCTTGCTTGAGATTGAGAGAGCTTAGTGTGGTGGAATGCACCGTGCTTAGTCCATATGCGCAAGTCATCGGGAGGGATCCATGTATAAAAGGTGTCAGTGGTAGAGCTTCCCATCCTCAGCCCCCTCCACGTCTCCAACAGTCCTCTTCTAAACGGTGCTGGTCGGTGAGTAGCACACGGACTTGTCAATGATATATCTCGCTGACCACCATTCCTGACAGCCTTGACTCTTTTGTTCATTGTCGCATTCCTTCTCTTACTGCACACATCTAACGACTTCATTCACGACTACACTTTTACGACTCAACTCTTTATCTTGAAATCTCTATCAGCCATGCATTTCTCTACGTCTGTTATCCTCGCAGTTGCCGCCGCTTCTTCCGTCCCTTCATTTGCCGTGCCCGTCAACCACGAAACACGTCGCTTCCGCGGTGGTGGTAGTGCTCTTGAGAACGCTGACCACGCCGCCGGCATTGTTGACGGTTTGACTGGTGTCGCTACCAACATCTACGGGTAAGCATCTTTTCTGCGATCATTGCATGTGATCACGTGGCTGATTCATCCTTGTAGCGCAACCCAGCAGAAACGTGAGCTGGAGGCACGTCGCCGCAAGGGTGGCAGCGGTGGAGGCAGCAATACCCTCGAGAACGTTGAACATGTTACCGGAATCCTTGATGGCCTCACCGGAGTCGGTACCAACATCTACGATGCAACCCAACAGAAGCGTGAGCTCGAAGCTCGACGTCGCAAGGGTGGCAGCGGTGGAGGCAGCGATGGAGGCAGCAATACCCTCGAGAACGTTGAACATGGTACTGGAATCCTTGAAAACCTCATCGGTACCGGCACCAACATCTATGGGTATGTGAAAAAATGGGCAAGGGAGAGGTACTCATGCTGACTAGCCTTACAACCAGTGCCACTCAACACAGGCGCGGGGAACTTGAGGCCCGTCGTGCAAAGGAGAATGAGCATTGGAACTGGAACATTCCAGTGGACCCCAACGTCGCTGGGTACGTTGAAGTTTTCTCTTAGCTCGAGTCATTCCCTGACTCAACCCACGGCGATGACAGTGACTATCATATCCAATATGGATATGGAAATACAATTCAACAACGGCGCGGGGAACTGAAGGCTCGTCGCGCACTGAGCAACAACGAGCACCGGAACTGGGAGCAGCTGCAGGACCCCACCGCCGCTGCGTACGTCAATATCTTCTCTCTTTTTTGAGTAACTTCCTGATCCATTACACGATAACAGTGATTACTATATCGCCCACCCCGGGATATTTGGGCCTGAAACCCAACCAAAGCGCGGGGAACTGGAACGTCGCGCAAGAGATATCCAGCACTTCAACTGGAACATTGACCCAACCGCCGCTGCGTATGTTAGAATCTTTCCTTATCTCGAGTGATTTCCTGACTCAATATGCAATGACAGTGACTACCATATCGCCCATCCATTTCAACAAATTCAGTAGGTTCACCTCAGACTCAGGACCAGGCAACCCCGCCGGGTCAGTAGATAATGATTGAAACATGACGAAAGAGCCAATTGATGACCCTAGCTTACAAACCTCTCTAGTAGTGTAGTCGACCTGGTGTCGCGGTATGGGAATGCGATGACTTTGGAGGGGCTCCTCAGGCAGAATCCGAGAACTTTGTGCATCGTCAGTCCTTCCAGCATGGTTCGTGGACTTGAATCTTATCCTCAAATCCACGTTGAATGTGGAAGTGAACATCGTTCGTTGTCGTCGAAAGCCCGGAATATCGCCGAAGGATATGTCAAGCTATGAGATTGTTGAACGTTAAACGTTGAATGCTGAAACTTGTAGTACTACAACTATGTACAGCAGATGAGATGAAAGTCCCTTTGTAATGTTACAACCAATGTACAACACGACGACAGTTCGATACTCTACACCTCTCAATTCTTACTCTCAAGCCCCTGCTTGATAGCTATACGACGAGAACATCAGAATCAGGTGAGAACGAGTTGACGGTAGCATTTCTTATGCTCACCTTCACAGGTATCTTTAGCGTCTCCGAACAACATCTTCGTTCCTGGCATGTAGAACATGGGGTTGGGAACGTCGGCTATAACGGAGCATCGTCAGCGTTCAGGTACATGTAGACGGTGTATACAAGGAACGGAAATAACGAACCATATCCGCTCGACATGCCACGCTTCATAACGATGACCTGTTTACTCTTCCACGCATGGAGAACAGGCATGCCGGCAATAGCTGAGCCCGGTTCTAGGGCGATCGGATTGACCGTGTCGTTCGCACCGATGACCAGAGTGACGTCCGTGTCACTGAAATCGTCGTTGATTTCATCCATCTCGAATACGACTGCGTAATTTGAACGTTGAGAATGAGGCTATTGATGATATCATGTATGGGATCGCCACTCACTGTCATAGGGAACGGAGGCCTCTGCCAGGAGCACGTTGCATTGTCCCGGCATCCTGGCATCCATAGTTAGTCGCATGTCTAACCTGAGATGCTTCTAAGCTTACCTTCCAGCAACAGGATGGATAGCGAAGCGGACGTTTACACCCTTGGCTCGCAGGAGCCGCACAATCTCTGCAATAGCGAACTGGGCTTTCGCGACAGCCATACCGTATCCGACCACCTATAATGTTTATCAAGCGTTAATAGATGCAGACCTGCTCGAAGATAGCAGGACGTACGAAGATGACATTCTCAGCGTTGCTGAGGGCATCCACGGTCTCTTCCACACTAGTTTTAGTAATAGAGCCTTCGATCTTGTAGTCAGATTGCGCCGTTGAACCGATGCCGCCGAACAAGACATTAGTTAGGGTCCTATTCATCGCGACGCACTGCAATGTTCAATTCAGTGAGTATATGGCTGGGAGTTCATCCGGATTGGATGCGACTCACCATAATGTAGGACAAAATAGAACCGCTGACTCCAATCAGTGCACCAACGGATGTCAACAGCGAATTGTCAAGCATGAATCCTGCAGAAAATTCAATGTTAGCTGTGGCTTCACACACAGCTTAGGCCATGTTACCTTCTGCGACGAGCGCAAACCCGGAGTAAGCGTTCAATACAGTGATCACAACGGCTGAGAGAAAAGATCGTCAGAATCAAGATAGATGATAGGACGCATGTCAACATACGCATATCAGCACCACCTATGGCAGCGGTGGTGGTGAAACCCTTGATGAAACTGAGGATGGTATTGGCTCCTAGGTATGCAGCCGCAACAGCAGGTACTGTCGGAGCTGCAGCCACGAACGCTCCCATGGTGAGGACGTTGGCACCCAAAAGGGCGGAGTTGACCGCATGTCTGCCAGGCAGGACCAGAGGCCTCGACGACATGCGCCCGGCCAATTTCAGGAACGCTACAACTGAGCCCGTAAATGTGACTCCACCTGGAAAGCACGGTCAGCTTTCAATTGTTGACCATGAGAGGGGTCAAAGCGCGTACCGATGAGCACGCCGAGGTACGCTGTGACAAGGTGCAGAGTGGACGGGTGATCAATATCAGCTAGTACGCTGGCGATGCTGGTCAAGACAGCAGCCAGACCGACGACAGAGTGTAACGCCGCGACCATTTGGGGTAGTTCAATAGCAGTAATACGTCGTCCAATGATGGCACCAATGAGACCACCGATGGCGGCCACGCCGGCAAATTGGGTTAGGACTTCAGGTTCAAACCCAACAGCGTACAAGGAGGCGAGGATACCAGAAATGACACCGAGAATTCCGAGAATATTGCCCTGACGGGCGGTTGCCTGCGAGGCGAGTCCAGACAAGGAACCGATACAGAGAAGACTGCTAGTGAGATAACCGGCTTGGATGAGGCCCGACATGCCAGTGGTGGCAGCCGTGACGAAGCCGCCTGCAAAGACGATAGCTGGGATGGCATATAGCCAAGGATATTCTGGAGGATCAGTTGGACCTTTGTAGGGAAACAAAAGTCAATAGCATGTTACGTTTTGACTGTAACTTGCACGTACGTTTGAACATGTCCAGCATACGCTTCGTGATGACGAAACCACCTGCTACGTTCACACTGGCAAGCAGAACGGAGGCCGCGCCGAGTACTTGTGGAACCGTCTCGGGGAGATAACCTCCACCCATCACGAACAGCCCACCGATACCGACCATTCCCGAGATA
Source organism: Lentinus polychrous (assembly GCA_000787475.1). Classification (NCBI taxonomy): domain Eukaryota; kingdom Fungi; phylum Basidiomycota; class Agaricomycetes; order Polyporales; family Polyporaceae; genus Lentinus; species Lentinus polychrous. The sequence continues at coordinate 30,673 of JSYW01001417.1, read as the reverse complement.
GCGTTGGTGACAGACATGAGAGGCGAGTGCAAGGCAGGAGCTACACCCCAAACGACACGATAACCGATCATACTGGCCAAACCAAAGGTGAAGAAGTTGCTCATGAATACCGGTCCTGCGATCTTGCCCAAGGCGACGACGGTTCCCATACCCGCCGTAAGTGCTGCAACCTCCCGTGATACCTTCTGCCACGGCGTCACGGCGGCCGCCTCGGCCGCCTCTTTCGATTGAGTGGGAGGAGCAACTACGGGCGGGGGTGCAGGTCGAGGCGCGGGCGGGAGGATTTGTCCACGGTGAACGACTATAGAGCCTCGAACTACTTCGTCTTCAAGGTTGATCCTGAAGTTACCGTTGCCATCGCCAATGGAGAGTAGGAACTTGGTGATATTGTTGGAGTAGAGCGTTGAAGACTGCGTTGGGAGACGCGAAGGCAAGTCCGTATAGCCTGTTATGTTGTGAATATGCATGTCAGTACTTACTTCATAGTAAATACTCACCAATGATGGTAACGCCGTCATGAACAACAAGTTCGCCGGGCTTGGTAGCCTCACAGTTACCGCCATTCTCAGCAGCCAGATCCACAATGACAGAGCCTTGTTTCATTGCAGCGACCATCTAATGGGGGAATGAGCACTCAATTATGCAAGTCACGTGTTTAGTCAATTCACCTCTTTCGTGATCAGCTTCGGAGCAGGTTTCCCAGGAATAAGAGCCTTGGGGGAAAGGTGAGCGTTATAATTGTTGAACCGTCGTAATGACATACCGTCGTGATGACAATATCGACATCCTTGCACTGCTCCATGAAGAGCTTCATCTCAGCCTCAATGAACTCTTTCGACATTTCCTTTGAGTAACCACCGGCACCGTCTCCAGATTCTTTAACCGGAACTTCCAAGAACTCTGCACCGAGCGATTGAACCTGTTCACGAGCCGCCGACCTAGTATCGAAACCTCGAACAATGGCACCCATACGTCTCGCCTGAGCAGCGGTTAGCAAAGGAAAGAAACAGGGGGGACACTGAACATACTGTAGCAATCGCGCTGAGACCTGCGACTCCTGCACCAATAACAAGAACCTTTGTTGGGGGTATCTTTCTGCACGTGCAATGGTCAGCATCTTTCCTTGAGAGACTGAATACGGGACTAACCCTGCAGCGGTGACCTGACCGGTGAGGAAACGTCCGAAATGATTTGCTGCTTCCAGTACGGCCTTGTATCCAGCGATATTGGCCATCGAGCTTTCAGGAGACTCTAGTCAGTTCGAAGTTTTGTGGAATCCGTAGAGGGGAACATACCTGAGAGCATCAAACACCTGAGCACGAGAAATCCGGGGTATCATTTCCATGGCAAATACGTTGGCGTTCTTTGTAGCCAGCAGGTCTACCAACGCCTTGTTTTGATTTGGGTATAGGAATGATATGAGGGTTCCCCCCTCTCTGAATTGCTCGGCCTCTTGCCCAATGATGGGAGGCCGAACTTTGAGCATGATGTCCGTAGAAGTGAAAAGTTCATCACGGTCCACGAGAATAGCACCGGCAGCTCTATACTGTTCGTCTAGGAATTGCGCATGGAGACCTGCGTTTTTTTCCACCAGAATTCTCGCGAAGCCCTTTTTCAACAGGAGAGCCGTGTTCTGCGGTGTCAAAGCGATGCGACGTTCATTTGGGTAAATTTCAGTCGGCACTCCAATAGTCAAGGAGGAGTAAGGGATGCCTTTCACGACACGTCAGACGCATGTTGGAGCAACGTAAAAGTACTGCATACCGTCAACCGAGGCTTGACCGCTGGTAGCAGCAGTCTGTTTCCCTTCATCCTTTGGAGCCGGAGAGGCATGATACGCTCGGATTGAGATCGACACTACATCGCGAGGCGCATGTCAGCTACTTGTCGGGACTGTTTGCTCGTGATAAGATATACCTCGTCTGAGCTGGCTAGCAAGAAGCGGCCTTGCGACAGAACCGCAGCTGCGCCAGCCTGGAAAGACACTCAACGTGATCGCCATGGTACATTCCACCGCGACAGACACCCCTCTGCGCAAGTTGGTCCCCTAGACCCGGCGAGAACTGTAGATAGATGGATGCCAACAACGAGGGAGGCGAAAAGCAACCAAGGCTCGACTAAAGAGAAATAGCCCACGCTCACATGCGCGAGGTGAGTGAATGCGCAGAAGGCCTCGGATAGCAACACATCTGCATGTGCTAACCATCATTGCCCTGACACGGTGGCACAGGCTTGACTGTTTCTCGTCACTCGAAATGTATGTAGAAATCTCCCGGACCTCCCCCGCGGCCGGTGCACGGCCCTCTCCCCACACACTCCCACGTTTCCCCGCATTCAATGATTTCGATTGATCTGAGAGTAGAATAATCTGGATCGAGACATGTCCCTGGCCATGCAAGACAACGCGCAAAAAACATAGATTACATCCATAACACAACCATTGTGTTCTATAGACCTTCTAGTGTGCCTTTCCGCTCAGCTCTCTCTCGACCTTGACGAGTGCTTGGGTATCTGGATGGTCCCAGAGAGCTTGAGCAGCGCTGGGCTCTATCGGGGGAAGTGGACGACGAGGGTTTCCACCATAGCCATACAGCCGTTCCAGCAGTGCTTTAGTGCCTGCAATCGATGCCTTGGCAATAACGTAGTCGGCACGAGCGACGATCCCCTGCAATTGCTGCGCTTCTACAAGGAGAGCTGGTTCTTTGACACTCGCCTCAGCAAGTTGGAATAATTTGGCGAGAGTGTACTGCATAGGTAGGGTCAATCAATGCATAACGTTTACTGTAGAACCTAAAGTCATGCTCACTGGTGCAACATTGGCGAGACCTGTGATGGCACCGTGTCCATTGGCATACGTTGATGGTACCAAGAAGTCTGCGAATCCTCCTAGTACCAAGAAAGGCTCGCTACCGCCTTTGCGAGGATGTGCTGCAATGAACGAAGCATCGCTAACAGTAGCACAGACTCTCGTCAACTTTCCGACGTTCCCACACCTATGGAAAATTTCAGCATGTACCGAACCTATGAAGCACAAAGCAACGTACGTCAGTTTGATCCCCACCAGATTTGGACACTCTGTGGCCAGTTCCGTGATCAATTCAGAATCCACGTCAATTCCACCACTGGATCCCGGGACTGCGTTGCAGTTGTGTAAGTGAGTGCAGTTGACTGCTGTGAAACCCGACTCACAGTTATACATGAGAACGGGAATAGGGCTCTTCTCTGAGACATCTGCCCAGAATCCCTTGAGTGCCTTCTTATTGCCAGCCAAGACGCCTGCAAAGTAACCGCTTGCAATCACGATAGCAGCATCTGCACCAGCCTCGGCAGCTTGCAAAGTGATATCGATGGTCTCGCGCGTGCTCCCAACACCAGTCCCGGCAATGATGGGGATGTGGTGCAAACCCTCTTCGTCTAACGCCTGACGGGCGGTTCGAATGAGCGTGGTTCGCTCTGAGTGCGTGAGATGGTGAGCTTCTCCGAGAGATCCTGCCAGAAGGGGTCCTACTCCCGCTTTGGCTACACGAACGACTTGCGCCTTGAAGGGGGATAAGTCTGGAAGATAGATTAGATGTATTCACAGATCGAGGTGCCTATTGCACTTACCAAGATCCTCTGTGTCCGGGTGGAAAAACGTAGGGATCGGAGCGTAGATTCCAGGCTTCAAGGTGCGAGAGATGGATCCGTTGGCAGCCATTGCGGGATGTGGGGATGGTCTAGTAACCAAGAGCCTGTTTCGTTGAAAACCACCGGTATAAGAAGGTCCCTCGGACCGCAATGTCCGGAGTGTCTTTCGCTCGGGCCGTTGTCGGCGTGACCTACTAAACTCACATGTTTCCCGAATGGTGGCCTGGTCACGAAACCTGTTCCCTATTGCGGATCCGGTGTAGGTCACTTGAGGAGGTAACATGTTGTTCCCGAGCATGCATATAATACGAAAGTCAGGTCATCAGGGGTGATCTCATTCTTCGGCATGGAAAAGGAACCATGTCAGGCCGAAGAATGGCTGCCGAAAAGACTTCGACAAGTAACGCGGAGAGAAGCACACCGGAAACCATATCGACCGACGACGACGCTGGCTTCCGGTAAGGGGATAACCAACCTGCCCCTGAGTGCAGATGCCTTATTGCGCGGACTCAAAGGAGTCGAAGGGTGTCAGTGCCACCTTTGTGAGTCGTTACGCATCTCAATGCTTGCATCGTTCATTGAACAAACGGATGGGTTTCAAGTGAAAAGGTTGACTCGCATTACGCGACTCGAAGCACGAGCGGATATGGCCGGCTCGTGCAAGCGGCTTCGGAGTGCATGATACCCTGTAATAGCGTTTGCTTATTACTACTCGTGGGACGAGGCGGAAAAACTGACCGTCGACATCTTGACCATCGAGGAACCTGTTGCATGTCGAGCCATGCTATCTGTCAAGACAAGCCAAAACGATTCAAGCCGGCAATAATATCCTAGCTTCTGGACACTGGATGTCATCACCGATTCGGACTGAGGACTGATACGGTTTCCCCATGTATCTGTATTGGTTCATCGGGGCCAGATGACGAATATATCGAGGACAAGTATCTTTCGATGGTTCTTGTTGATGGCAGTGTGAATGACCGACTTTTGACCGAGAGCAACATGTCATGGAGCGGCCAAGTCGGAGGCGAGTGTTGATAGGAATGGGGAACAATTCTTGTGCGAGGGTAGAGTACACAATTCCAGGGTAAATATCAATAGTATGCTGCATGAGGAGATCCGGGGTAGCGTTATATTGAATCGTACCTACGTTGCCCAGGAGAGCCAAAGATCAAGAGGTGAGCGACAACATAGCTTGCAGCAATATATAGGTAAGATGGGGATTGAGTATCTCTTACGGTTATGTATCTCGCTAGCTCGAGGCACCCTTCCTTTCGAATACTTCAAATTTGGCCAAAACCTCTCGCTCCCACTCTTTCCAACCTTCTTCATCAGGCTCGCCAGCGTTTTCGTTGGCTATCTCGAAGACCGACCAAGGGACACAAGCCATATCACTTGGCTCGGTAGGTTCGAGAGCGAAGCGACCTTGTCGCGACCGTGTCAAAGTCACGACGTGGCCGGCAGAGCCCAATGCATTGGCAAGGTCATGTACAATAGAGCGTACATAGGTTCCTCCGGAGACCTTCATCCGCAAGACAAACGCTGTCGGGACTGCCAGATCATCTAGGTCGACGTCGGGACTGTCTTCAAACTTGACATTTTCTCCAACAGTCTCTAGGGTCTTTTCGGCAGCTTTTCTCTGTTCGAGGGGTACTTTCTTCTCGGGCCAACGATATGTGTGATCAGAACCTTTCCACTCGACGAGTTCCAATTCATGCACGGTCACTTTCCGTGCTTCAATAGGCCGTGGTAGAGGGATACCTTCCCGAGCGTACTCATAAAGCGGTTTGCCGTCCATTTTCAACGCAGAGAATCTAGAAACGAGTTTAGTGTATAGCGTCAAGAGTTAGTCCGATAGTTGTGGCGAACATTGGCGGTGTCTGCAGGATTTCTCCCCTAAACTTTTCCAGAGCAGCCTCGACCTGCTCACGCGTAACATGCTTCCATGGAGCGAGGCGAAGTTGAGCACCTTCACTATCATAAGAGTCCGTCGCGCACCCAAGCAAGCATGTTGTCCGATATTCCTGAGGATATTGAATGTGTTTTACACCCTAACAATGTATTTGACTGGAATTCTTACCTTGACGCAATCAAGAAATTCGCTAAGACGTTTTGTCGCTTTGCCTATCGCCACAACTGCCCAGCGAGTATGAACAGGTACGGTCTCCTACGTAGCCAAGAGAACCCGCATACCGAGTACACCGTCTGCAAGGGGATCAAGTGTTCCACCCTGGCCAATTTTGACCGGTCCGCGTTGGAATCTCGAACGCTTCTTGCCTTTGCCTTTAGAATCTCCCTTCAATTTTTCCGCCTCTACAAACAGCTTCGACTCGTTGATTAATTTCTTCATGTCGTTGATGATCGCCATAGATGTCGGCCCAGAAGGCTTGTTGACGGCGAATAGACCAGAGAGAGGGAGTTGTTCAGTGGTGGCTTTCGGCATCTTTGCCACCTGCTTTGGCGAAGGTGAGCGACTGGAGGAGTTATAGCGAAGGTGCCGTGGTCTGAGTGAGCGTATAGTACGTATAGTACTTGGGTAGGTTTTAGAAAGGAGAGAAAAGCCCCGTTGCATCCTCAGTCGAAACTTGCGACTCAAAGTCCCGTTTGGTTGACTCCCAAATAGATTGTGGTCCGCACGTGATATGTTCTCGATTATTTTGATCTGATTTTGATCGAGTTCTTTCTTCGAATTCTTGGCTCTGAATTCGTTCTGAACTTTAACATGCAACCTCTCGGCAGTGGACGTTCAGGATATGCACCTCTGGGCAATGGACTGTTCGAATCGCCGTACATATCAACTTCATGTAGCACTTCTACTGCGACGCTACGATGTAAGTAATCATACATGCTACACTTAACCCGTTTACTGGAGCACATTAATACTCAAAGCTTAGGGTCCTCCGACGTGTCAAAGACTGAAGGCTGTAAACACAGTCAGCCCCAACCCCCACATAACAGAGACGGGATGACTTACGAAGAATCTGTGGTGGACCTTCGAACCTGCTTCCTCAATCTCTTTCAGTTCGTCTTCGGTCAGATCAGGAATGTTCGGGACATCCAAGTATTCCCTAAGCCGTTCCAACTTGGATGTAGTGCTACAGACCCAGCATTATCAGTCACAGGAAGCCATGATGCGGAGAAATTAAGAGCTACCTGATTGCAGGAATTCCTTGCTGGCGCAACCAGACTTGAAGGACCTGTCCCGGTGTGACTGGCTTGCCCCTCGTATCTCCCAATCTCTTTGCTATCTTCTCAAGGACAGGGTCAAGGGGTCCTCCCTTGTGGCGCGTGATGGGAGACAGTCCACCATACGACGTCGGTACGATGTTCTTCGACTTCAAATAAGCAATCAAAGGCTTCGAAGCCTGATATACGTATGGGTGATATTCGATCTTCACGAGCAGCAATGAGTTCCATAACCCTCCTGCGGTGAATCAAAATCGCTCACCTGGTTAACAGCCGGGGGGATTTCTGCGGTCGGCAGGATCTCCTCAAGCTGTTTGATACTGAAGTTGGAGACTCCGATGCTCTTCGCCAACCCTTCCTTCTTCAGAGCCTCCAACTGCTTCCAGACGCCTTTGAGATCCTTGTGCTGACTAGGGATGTGGACGAGGAAGAGATCGACATAGTCGACCTTGAGCTTCTTCAGCGACTCCTGGAAAGTGTCGCGGACGGTCTTCCCCTCAGGTACCGCGCCCAGCTTGGTAACCACGTATAACTTCGCTCTCGGGACACCAGACTGTACGATGGCATCCCCGAGGGATTCCTCGTTCCCGTAGACTTGGGCACCATCGAGGTGGGTGACGCCTGCGGAGATGGCTTGGAGGACCTGATCCTTCGCCTCCTTCTGATACAAGGCAGTACCCGTCCCAAAGGCAAGCCATGGGATGCTGTTGCCGTCGTTCAGAGGGAATCTCAGTTCGGACATGGTCGTGGAAAGGTACTGTTTCTGCTGCTTGGGATAGGATGAGAGCTTTAGTGGGGTCGAGTCTGGGGCTCCGGGTCCCGACAGACTGCCTATTTATACGACGACGTCGATATCATGCCCACCGTATTAGACTCTTACTTATCGATCCTCTGAATCATCAGGCCGAATCTTTCTCCAGTCGTCATTTGGCTTACACACAGACGTCATATGTCGTGTGTGCATGTGAGGGTCTTGGAATGCCTGCAAATTATGCAAATACAATATTGTTGCTCAATTGATATCATATGTGCATTGCAAGGCTGTAGCAGAGAATCCGCACAGGCCGGCCGTTCTGGTCGCAATCTCCACCTTGACCGCTCTCACTCGGCCCTCAAGCTCAAGCTCAAGGCCTCACATAGGCCCTCTTGCAATCGCAACCTTCGCTGTTCTGCGAGAAGATAAAATGAATCCGCGGCCGAAGGACTCGGAGGGTGTACTTCCGAGTAGGATCTATCAGACTCTCTCCTCCTGGGATACTTGCATATCAACTGCGACCATCATCATTATCCAAGTAACCGACCTGGTTGTGGTCGTCGCCCAGTTACTTGGTTCGATAGTACAGTACTTTGTTAGTCTGATGAAGCTACGTGAGAACTGGGAGGAGTCGAATATCCTTTGTCTCCTATCTCGTGATCAATATTCTGGGCGACCTGCCCTAAGGAAGGGCCTTTATATGTTAAAGCGCAACAAGCTGGCCTCCTTTCTCATCTTTTAACAACTACCTAGGCATTGTATTACCACATGGTTACTTGCTACATACCCCATAGCGAGTTCTCATCTCTCAATGCCTTAGAAGAATTGGTTCACCCTTTGGCCAATCTTCCTGACTATAGTGGACTTATTGGTCACCTGGTGTTCCGACACTCTTGCGATGCTACTATCACTGTACTATGCCTTTGAATATAATCCTTGCCTTTGCCATGTCTTGCCTATCGAACTGTCTGAAACTGCTATGCGGAACATCAAACGAAACCGCGACGTCGACCGTGCCAACTATCAATTCTCCGCATCCGCATTTGCCATCCCCCGCACTCTTCCTTGTCCCACTTATGCTGTTTAGCGGTCCAGGGGGAAATATGATGCGCCAGAAATACGTTCCTTTGAACCGTTCGTGTACCAAGCCGTCGGTCTCTGCCCAAGCCTGCCAATGTCCAATGCCAAAAGTTGTTTGTCGCGCTTTGTTATGCTCTGCGCACAAAGGATCGATTAGAGGACCCGGCGCCTAATCCCGCCTATTGACACGAGCACGTGAGTGACGCGCCTGGTTCAAGTTCATGGCGGGGTTTGGCCGTTCCGTCTCTTCTTCAGTCTCCTCCGCAGTGACGAGCTACTTTTGACAAGGTCGAACGGTTGTTGTCATAGTTGTCATTCTTGCCTATATAAACCACGTCTGGGCTGGTCCCCAGCCTTATCTAATTCAGTCATTACACACCACACACCACAAACACTCAAGCACAATTACCTCCGGTACAATATGCTCACGCACCGAGGATTCTCAGCTTGGATAACTTGCGACGGCAAACCTCTCTACGAATTCAAGCCCGTAATCAATTCCGACACAAACAAGGTAACCTGTTGGATTCCCAGTGAACCGGGGAAGGTATGTGCAACATATACGAAATATTGTGGGGACGACTGAGTAACGTGCTACAGAGATTCACGGTTCATTGGAGGGATCATGGAGGCCTGATTGACACTGCTTCCTTCATCTACCTAGACGGCTACATGGTTCCAGGATACTTCTTGTTTGGTTTCGGAGAGGCATCTAGAGGTGCCATGCGGGTTGGGCCCACACTGGAGCGACCATTCATGTTTGCAGAAGCCGACGGAGGTATGTCTGTTGATTGCGTATGATTTGTTCTGCTCACATAACCTCTGTTTAGAACCCCCTCGTTCCAAGTCTTCTGGCGATGCCGGCTCGATCATCCTCAGAATTCGACGAGTCAAGAGGACCGCTGTGACTCATTCGAACGTCCCTCGTCCTCCACCACCGAAATCTCCTGGTGTAGACGACTCCAGGGTGATAACTAGGTACGTCACGGTTCACTCACCGTAAGGCTGGTCTGTCATTCACACTCCGTCGTTCAGTTTCGGTGACCAGCGACCATCCACTATGCAGATGCCATCTACTTGGGATGTTGAACCTCATGATCCCAAAGAGCCACCATTCTATGTAACGTTCGAATGGCGCTATAGGACTATGCGTGCGTTTCGTCAGTTGAACTCTTCTTAACCCTCGGCTAATAATACCCGCAGGCTATCTGGTGGCGAACAACATTGCGCACATGGATGTCACCGCCGCCGCAAGGATTAAGCCACAGTTTGGCAGGACTGTCTCGGTTTCTACTCAGCAAAGTACCCCTCCGATGACTCCAGCGAGCCAGACGCGCAAGTCCCTGAGCCCGACCCCGAGTCCAAATCCAAGCCCCAGTGGCGCTGGCAAACGACTGAAAGTCCAGATTGTGAGTGATGCGGGAGCCTTGTCTTCAGCTGTTACTGATACAGGGTATTCAGGACAATATGGACAGCAGTTCCGAAGAGGGGCACAGCTTCAGTAGCCAGGGCAGCTATCACTCATTCAAGCTGAGTGATTACTACCCAACACCGACTGCTAGTGTTGCTGGCTCCAGTTCTCTGAGCTCTCAAGAAAGATACGACTGAACGATTCCTCGCTTGCGACAACTTGCTATCTTTCCTTCCTTCCTCGCTAATTGAATAGTTCTTGTGTCCGCTATTGCTGTCACTTGTCGCTGAATTCCCTGCTATCGTCCTCGTACTTGATTGTAACCTTGTTCAACTTGCTTCTCGTCTGTGATTTGCTTTTTTTGCTGTCGATTTCCGTTTCAGTATGCTGAGTTTGTAGTGTGCTATCTCGTCTAATTTCTCGCATTGTCTGCTTTGCATGTAACGTACTGAAACGCTGTCGATGACGCTTACGAATAAATATAGTACTTGATGTCCATGGATGCATACTTATGTACATGCAGCTGTCGGCGGCGCGCGACGCGTCAAATGAACGCGTCAACCACGTGCCTCCTTCCATCTGTGGCTCCTCGCGTTGCACTGGCAGCACTGCGCGTGCCCGCAGCTTTCTTGTCTACCACGATGGCTTCCGCGGGCGAAAGGCATCAACGACTAACGACGCTTCCTACGTACAAGTCAACCTCTAACGCACGTCTGAAATCGCTATATTCCGACTTTCTACGCCAAAAACAATCGAATCCGACCTCGTATGCTTCCAATGTCGAGTGGTGGCGTCAGACCTTGGAAGCCGTGGTTGCGAATGGGTGGCAGCCCTCCGAGAAGAAGGAGCCAGATAGACTTGTACTTCATGCTACTCCTTCTCTTGTCGATTTGTTCAGGTTCGAAGGGGTCGGCAAACCTCTCAGTTTAGCTGGGGTCATCGTGAGCACATCATATATTTCCATGCATTTCTGGATCACATTGATTTACGGTGAGACCAACTAGCGAAGGCGGATCTCACCGAATCCAAGGACTACTACCCTTTGTCTCAGTTTCTGACCAGCAGTCAGTCAATATATGACCCTGGTTGGCTTCCCTATCGAATAGCGGCTTATGTTGTTGGAAAGCCTCTATGGTGGGCGTTGCAGCAGCTCAGCCTGGTGCCGGATGATACTTCTGGTGGTCACGAAAGTGATAGTCAGCGGTGGAAGAGAATCCAGGGCAGTTATGTCGTGCGGAATCTCGTCGAAAAGGCCGCAGAGGACGTACTAGCCAAACAACGAAGCAAAGCGGGAGCATCTCTTGCCGACTCTCTCTATAAATTTGAGAGCTTCAGGAAGGCTTTTGCGGATGCTGCGTTTGAAGGCGTTACGCTGTCAGATTTGGACCTGAAAGTGATCCTGAAATATTTGGAGCGCGATAAGAGAGTCATCATCGTGCAGGGCGATGTGGGTAACTTCATGCCGTGCCACTGGTCCCCGAATAACTGACTATGATTGAGAACAGGTGATCAAGTTTGTCGAGCCAGAAGATCCCGACTCGGCCGCCGTCAACGCGGTAGATACTGGTATCCTTGAACTGAAGACTGGCGTAGAGCGTCTTGAGGCGCAGGTTGATGATATTCAACACCAAATTGAGCAGTAGGGCCTATTGTTCGACCTGTTCTATCCCGTCTGACCTTTGCTCCAGGCGTACTGAGAAGATATCCGCTGCATTGCGTCGCAAGCAGAAAGATGTCGCGATGAGTCTATTGCGTTCCCGCAAGCAGCTCGAAGATCTCTTGAAGAAGCGACTGGCTTCCCTGGATACCCTACAATCCACCCTATTGCGGGTGGAGGCCGCGGCTGGTGATGTCGAGGTAACTATAGTAAGCGACTGGTGTACATCGTTTCACTGACTCCCTGTTTCCAGATTATGAAGTCTTACGAATCCTCAACTGCAACCCTTCGTGCGATTCTGGCGCACCCGTCTCTGCAACGAGAGAAGATTGATGAGACCATGGAGGCCATGTATAACGCTAATGCGGATGCTCGTGACATTGACGAGGCTATCCGAACGGGAGCAGAGATGGCGCAAGCAGACGCAGGTATCGACGAATCGGAACTTGAAGGCGAGCTCCAGGCGCTCGTTGAGGAGGCTGAGGCAAGTCAGCAGGAGGAAGAAGCCAAGCGGCGTGCCCGCTTAGAAGATGATACCTTGCGGGTTCCTGCTCATGCTCCCGGATCCTCTGAGGAGAGTTGGACAGATCATGAGGTTGATGAAGACTTTCAGAAAGCCCGCGTTGGGGCTACGTAGCGGGAGTGGGTGAGCATGATTCTGTACGCCACCAATGCCGTACGTTTCTAATGGTTGTTCGCTAATCTCGAGACCAATGATCCCATAATGACTGTTATATAATACAGAGGAGGTTATAATTTGTGCTGTCATACATATGTGTGAGTATACAAATCAAGACTCAGTCGTCCATAACGCCTCCGACACCCAAAGAAGAAACCAAAGAACGTGTGGCGCAAGGCACAAGTGTGATCATCGTTCTCAAACTAGCCTGCTTTTCCGATCCGTTTCGTAGAGCCCATAAATGCTGTACGTTGGGCTCCTATAATCTGCGTAAGCGTCGGGATTTGCGTGCTCCAGAGCCATCTGGGCTAGCGAAGGCATGGGCGGCGGCGATGGAACTCGTGGCGGTTTGTCGTCCATCCTCTTCTTACTACTGCCCTTTGGGACATAGGAGAGAGGACGGGTGGTAGACAAGTTCGCGACGCTCTGGAAGTCTGCGAGCATGAGGTTGCCTAGATGAGCCGTAGCTTCAAGCGTTGGGCTGACCACTTGACTCTTCATGCGTCCGTGCCCCCGGCTTCGCCTGCGATCACCAGCAAGTGTGATGGAATCGTCCGGGTACAGAGTGGGCTGCGGGGATGCCATATTGTTGGGACTTGACAGACCTAGTGCTGAAGCAAGAGCCTTCGTATCACGTTCTCGGCTGAGCTCTGTCTTCGCAACTTGCGGCACAGGGGGTAAGGTATAATCCGATACTCCCATGGAAAGGCGTGACGCTGTCGCCAGAGCAGATGCCGACGCCGAAGTACGCATCGAGACAGCAGAAGCGTAGGGTCCTTGCACCTTTGCCCGTCCGCCACCGGCAGAGGAAGAGGCAGGGAAACCAGCTACAGGGACCTTGGGCGACGGTATCTTCCGGTTGTGACTACCTGGAACTTCAACCATGTCGAATCCAGCGATGCTATAGAGACTCTGACGCGTCGGTTTAGGTCCTCTCGAGTGCCGGCGAGTAGATGATTTCGATGCAGAGCGCTGCAGAACTGGCGTGCCATCAGCCGTGAGGGGAGATGCATCAGTAATGGCAACACCGATAGCACTCGGCTGAGGAGATGCAGGATATATGGACATTGATGCGGCAGAGACACGATTCGCTGCTCGAGTCATGGTCTGTGATAGCTGCTGCAAAGGTTGCGGCGGAGACTGTGAACGAATCGGTGTTGAGCCTTGACCCTGGAAAGGATATTCGTTCTTTGCGCTGATCGGGATTGAGGCTCTCTTTGCTGGAGGATTAGTACCGACAAGATTCCCTGCGACGGCCTTCGTTAGCGGGGCCGTTGCGGAGGGGGTGTGTGGATACTGGGTCCAAGTCCAGAGGATACCATTACTTCCAGGTCTCGCGGAGCTACGTTCCTTCCCACCGAACAACGATTCTTCGTCGGGTTCAATTTTGGTATCTGAGTAATCCGAGTCGTCTTGCAAGATAGGCAAAGAAGGGATAGGATGTGAGCGTTTTTTGGGTCTTGTATAGGTCCAAATGCCAGCGATTATGCCGAAAAGTACGAAGGCAGCCAGGATGGCAAGTATCACGATGACTACGATGGAGGGGCGTTTTTCTTCATGCGCATCTTGGGTGGCCTGAGAACGGGTCGCAGACACAGTCGGAGATACAGAGGCAAGACCAGCAGATGTCATGCTTGCAAGGAAAGCAACAGTCTGGGAGGTTTGGCTCGTCGTTACCGAAGCGGGAATGGCGCTGCTAAGAGATACATATGAAGTAGGCGTAGGAGCCGTGGCATAGTAAGTGGTCCTGGAGAAGCCGGTATCTGGAGTGGGATTGGCTACCGCGTCGGCTTTAACCTCAGGAATGCTCTCCTTCTCTTGGGACTTGTCTTTGTGATGCGGTGGTGGTTTGGATTCATCTGTCTTTATTCCAGAAGACTTCGGGCGATCTTCATTGGGCTCCTTCTCCTCTGCGAAGCTGACTGGACGCGTCTTTGCTTTCGGCTTACGCGTTTTGCGCTGCACTCCATCCTTCTTCGCGCCTTGCTGGGCTTCCACTGACTTGGGGGGCATGTTATGTTGAAGGAAGGTGGTGACGAAAGGAACGTGTTGATCCAGGTTGGTTTTATCGAGGTACGACTGCGTTCGTACGGCCGCGTCCAGCGCTACAAGAGATAGTCGAGAGACAAGAAACGAGAGGATGTGGCTACAGAGAGCCAATGGGGAGGAGAGTCGAACGTTGCATTCAGAAAACTCAAGTCGCCGTGCAGGAACCAACAAGAATAGGCGCCCAGATGAGTCTCGTGTAACGTGATCGTGTCAAGAAATTGGCCTGTCTATCGCGTCCGGCGACGACGTGCTCTGATCCTTGTTTACACCCAAGCACCAAGCATCGCGCTTGTGCTGGGCCAAAACCCCTTGTACTTGAAAATTCGCGGCTGCACTCTCCTTGTAGTATAGTTCGGTACATCTTCTCTTGTTGTCTGGATACCTCAGGAGCGACAGTGTAAGCTTCTACGAGGGATCTTCCTACCAAGCATCCCCGGCGCTCCTGGTGCAGTTCTCTCGTGCAATCCACTCGTTCATATGCTGATAGTTCTCCAAATAGCTGACGATATTGATGCTTCACCATTTGGGATCAGTCATGCGAAAAGGAGACGAAACATTGTAAATTCCTGTTAATTGTCGCACATACCGATACTGACTACCCTGTAGCAGTACTAGTGACGCATCGCAACCAACACAGCTCCTGAGGGATGCTCTCAAGCCTCCACCCAAAGGCACGGCATCTTCCCATCGCAGTGTTCAGCAGGAGACACGACCGATCGACGAATCACCGTCAACCTCACGCGCATTACCACAGTACAATCTATACGGCCTGGACGACACTCAAACGGACAGTCAGAGGGACTCTGATGTCTCAGCCGACGCAGAGAACTCTGCCCGCATGGATAGTAGATATGCCTTGGCTGGGAAAACGATAGAGAGTTCTGGGCGTTCAGACCCAAGAACTAGTACCGCTCATGCGACGACATCCTCACGCGTTCCTGCGAGTGATGGGGCTGCCAGCAAGAAGGACAAAAAAGGTGCCAACGCACACTCGTTCGCCCCTTCCACTGGCGGTATAGGTTCGACGCCACAGTCGCGAGCCGATGTCAGCCGTACTGTCCCCCTAACATCCCGTTATGCCCAGCGACCTCAGAAACAAAGATCACTCTCTCCCCCATCGCAAGATTCTTTTGCGGGGCCGCTTCCTCCGGAAGAACAGGCAAAGGCCTTTATGCGGGATAACCCCACATTCAACGTTGCCATCGACAAACTTGGACAATCTCAAGAATCTAACCGCCAGACTTCATCTTATGCTGCTATATATGGCAGACAGACAGGTATTCCAGGGGACACTCAGCCCAATACTCAGGAGGAACAGGGACAAGGGACACTGCTTGTCGCTTCGACCCCATCCTTGTCATCGCAATCAGCGCATGGACATTCTCAGCCACAAGCTCAAGGGCGCGACGAACTCCCTGAAGGACAGGGCCTCACCCTAGATTCCATCTACGGCGCTGATGCTAGCCGTACGCAGGATGACCTTCGCGGATCTTCCGTGTCCAATCCAGATTACGAGTCCACCCAGCCGTCTTCATCCTATATAAGGATGTTCGATGGGGACTACGAGGAAGCCGTGCCCACCCAGGTTTCTCCCATCCCTACACAGCCGCTCGATGTTGAGGAGACTCAGGTTGTCAATGCGGCGGTGCTTCCTCGCGAACAGCCTGAGACGTCTACCACAGGTCAATCCAATACGACCGCTACTACCGCCACGAAAGGTCTTCTGAGCCTGATTAACCCTGCGAAAGCGTGGCGCCTCCGACCACCCGAACCAAAGATCGTTTCGCCGACGTTCTTCACGGACACCCAGCTCGATACGACCGCAAACGCGACAGCTGGTGATACTCAACAGGAACTGCATTCAGACGGGGCTCACAGCAGCCCTCCTCTTTCCCCTGTCCCCTCCCCTCCACCGATTTCTCGGAGACCTCCATCCAGGATCCTCAGGAAGGCTCCAAACGAGGTAGATATGGACGTGATCCCCGATTCCGAGGCTACTCAGCCTGATCACACTTCTTCACCTACGCCCCCGCCTTCTAAGTCCGCTCAGTATGTACGTAATCGTGGTCGTGCAGCTTCCCCCACCACAGAAACCGAAGCCGAAGACGACTCTATGCCCCCTGGCCTCGTCGTCCCAAATAGTACACCGCCCAACTTCCATTCACATCCCAGGAAGGAGGAAGAGGAAGAGGAGTCTACTGAGGAATCTGAAGATGTTCCTCTGGCTCAGGTCGTAAAGCCCAAGTCGGATCGTCAGGTCAAGCCACCCTCAGCTTCCAAAGCACCCATCCCAGCTACCAAAGCACCCGCTCCACCGCAAGCTGCTGTCGACATGCCGCCACCCCCAACTACCGCCCGTCCGAGAGAGCAAAGTGTTGCGTCGACGAAGGTCAAACGTCGCCGGCCAAGTGACCTCCGGCAGACTGATGCATCGACACAAGCCTCCTGGGAGAAAACGGTTATTCCCTCCTCAGCACCAGACGAGGACCCGACGAAGAATGACAAGCCGACCTCGAAGAAGTCCTTTAAGCCATGTTCCAAGGCATCGGAAAAACGACCCGGTTCTGGTCCCCACACGCCGAAAGTCAGCAGTAAACCAGTAACACCCCCCGAACCTCTCCCTAGCGAAGATCAAGTCGACGCAGACCTTCAGTCAGAGGCTGGGTATCAGGCCACCGAGCTCGCTGAGGATGAGTCGATGGATGTGGATGACACGGAGCAGTCGGTGCCACTATCGGTTACGCGGAAACGCAAAAGAATCGCTTCCGGGTCGCGTGCTAGTAAGGAAAGCAAGTCGACTGCCACACGATCCAGAACCGCGTCTACCCCCCAGGGCCGTCCTACCAAACGCCTGAAATCTTCCTCCGCTACGAAGAGTGCTATCGCGGAAGCGACGCGTGTCTTTGCTCTATGGAAGGCGGAGAACTGTTATTATTCTGGCGTCATCCATTCTGTCTCCGAGTCTTCTTTCAGCAAGTTCCTTGTCAAGTTCGATGACAATACCGAGGATGTCGTTGATGTATCCAAGATGCGTCTGTGCCAGCCTAAAGTTGGAGACAGCGTCTTGTTCGAGCAGACTCTCAAAGGCAAGATTTCCGAAGTGAACGGGACTGGTCCCGATGATACCGTGGTCGTGGAGAACGACGACGGAACAGAACTGACTCATTATGAGCTGAAGATCAAGGAGATCAAAATCGCCAGCCGCGCTCTCGTCTCCGAGTGGAAGAACCGTACTCTGAAGGCGGAGGATATCGTCCCAATCGTCCGCCCAAAGATCAAGAATTCACCTACACCCTCCCGAATGTCAGTTGCCAGCACTACCTCATCCAAGAATCTCCGAAAGATTCTTGTAAGGACAGGATTCCTGCTATCTCAAAGTCCCGGCAACGATTCTAGCGAGGTGGAGAAGCTTACCGCTTCGATCAACCGTCATGGCGGGGCTGTGGTCGGTGATTGGGGGCAGGTGCTCACCATGGAGGGGAAACATTCGATGAACGGGAAACGCTGGGTCATTCAAAAGTCAGATGTTACGCTGTCACGACAAGATTTGGATCGCATTTTCCTGCTTTCCGATGATGCTACACATAAACCCAAGTTCCTCATCGCCCTCGCTCTCGGCGTGCCTTGTCTCTCACTTGACTGGTTGAAAGATTCCCTCGATAAGGTCCGTAAATCTTCGTCGTATGATGACTTCAACTCATAGTTAGTTTCTAGCGTGCGGAACAGCCGTGGCTACCTTACTTGCTCCCAGCTGGAATGTGTGAGCAATTGGATGCCCGCATGACCCAAGTGGTGGATTGCGACTGGGGCAACAGTCCTCATTATCTTAAAGAGATGATGAACGATGGCGTCCCAGCGAAGGTATTCTCCCAGAAGAGCATTCTATGCCTACATCCGGAGTTTGTTCCCGTGGCAAAGAACGGAAGACGGGTAAGCAGCTTTCAATCAAATACTCCGCCTCTTGCTGAATGGAAATATTGTCAGGGAACTGGCGAAGGGTCTGCGAGTTGCATGATTCCTCGCATCGTCCTCTGCATGGGAGCGTCCCGCGTGGAAGCTATACCTGAACCAAAGTTCGCCTCGCAAGATCTCAAAAAGTATGACTATGTCATAGTCAAGGACGAAGACGAGGTTGGCCCCATTGCATCCAAGGGGGTGAACTGTGTTCACTTTGGATGGGTAAAGGAGTGCCTCATCGCCAGCAGGCTCCTCCCACAGAATCCTGCTTGAGTACGCTTGGCAACTTATGTTCCAGTCTGGTTTGTTTATTTTAGATTTTCTGCATCGCCATGCATGGTTATTTCTCCTCATCTTTTTACTCGCATTCATTGCTTAATCGTCGTGCTATCTGTATTGTAACCATAGTGTTTGCTTACCCTGACATCCATCTTGTTTTGAGTAGTGTATATACCAGGTTGCGATCTATTGTATATACCTGCATTTCTTGGACCACAAATAGTAACATTTCTTGGACAACAGCGTTCTATGTGTGCATTGATTTCTAGACATCCTGACATCCCAATCCAAACCACGCGTGTAGACGCGTTTGTGGCGGACGCGAAACATGCACATAGTGGGCGCCAACAGCGGCTTGTCCCCTGTCAACAGTTTGGTTTACCGTGTCCCAGCAAAGCTCAGGACGGGACCACTTGCGCTTACATTCTCACTAGACTTCTTGGTCGTCTGAGGCGACAGCTCGCCGTGTATTACTCCTACAGTGGTTGGACAACACAATGAGCGAAGACGAGGAATATGAAGTAGGTACGTATGATGTATGACTTTTGAGCTTTATGCGACATTATCCGTTCGTTCTCAAATCCTCTTTTCAGAGCAGATCTTGAAGGCGAAAGTTGAGCAAAGGCGTGGAGGAAGGAAATCAATGGTAAGAGCTATCGCTTTTCACCGGATACTGCAGTTTATAATGAGACTCTTGTTATGTTAAGATGTACTTGGTCAAGGTATGTGCTGTTGAGACTTTCTTTTCCGAAGAGTGAATGAACCCTTTGGTAGTGGAAGGGTTACGACTCAGATTCAAATACGTGCGTTATAACCTTCGCCCTATATGCTGCCCTTCTGACTGCTTCGGATTAGGTGGGAACCCCCAGACAGCTTCGCCGAAGGATCTGAGCACTTCATTGAGAGCTTTTGGGCGAGGACGCGCGACCAACGGGACCGCAATGATATGTCCCAATTCCAGCTTGGGGAAGTGATTGTACCGAAAGGGCCACCAAGTATGTCCCCGTCATGCTTCAGCACTGTAGCTACCGGCCTAACATCGTCTAGGGCGCAGGAACCTCAACCGTAAACCTAGTCTTGCGCTCAAGGATAAACCTCATGCTCCCGAGGATTCTGAGGGCGAAGTGAACACGTTGATCGAGGACAGTTCAAGTAAACGTGGTACAAAGCGTGCTGGCCCTCAAGAAACAGAGTCAGAGACTCCTGCTGCAAAAAGGACAAAGGAGCAACAATTAGCGAGTGTTTCGACCAGTTCGTTAACCCCAATACGGCAACTGTCTGGGAGGAAACGCAAAGGACCTCCTGGGATCCGCGCGTCAGAATTGGAGAGTCTTACACAGAAGAATCCTGCCAAGAAGTCTCGTCCTCCAGGCATACCCGCATCGTCGCGGGAAGCACTCCCGGCGGGACCTTCCTCGTCCAAGAAGGCCGCTACTGCCAAACCTCCTGCACCCAGTGAGGATGAGGCAGAAGAGGTTATTCCTGAGTCCGACCAGATGGATTCCTCTGCCCGCGGTTCCTTGTTTGAAGGCGAGAATGGCAAGGATGACGAAATAGCAGAAGTTAAGCCCGCCCCTTCGCCGGCTAAACCTACGCGTACTCAGTTGAAGGACCGTACCGCGACCACATCGAAGCCAGGGCCAGGCAAGAATTCCGCCGGCCTATCAGCGCCATCGAAACCGGGGCCTGGTAGGAACTCTGCTGGAATGTCAACTAAAGCAAAACCGGGACCTGGCAGGAATTCTGCAGGGTTGTCGACATCGACAGCATCGAAACCGGGACCTGGCAGGAACTCTGCAGGGCTCGCAACAACATCGAAACCGGGACCTGGTAAAAACTCTACCGGCATATCAACGGCGGAGGAGCCAACTCGTAGGAAGTCTACAAGAGCATCGGCAGCGGCCTCGGGTCATGATTCTGCTGAAACATCTGTAATGCCGAAACCTCGAGTAAAACCAGGTCCCGGCAGAAACTCGGGTGGACGACCTGGGCCAGGACGAAACAGTGGTGGATTTCTCAATGCTGCGAAGGATACTCTCACCTCAGTCGCTGGGAAAGTGAAGGATGCCATTGTTAACAGTACTACGAACGTTACTGCCGCGGATGACGAGGAGAACGAAGGGGATAAGCTGCAGCACCCTGACAGTCCCCTGCAGGATGTGGATGTGGAGATGGAGGAAGTGGAAGCAGAGGTACTAGGTGAACCATTAACCGCACTGGACGACGAGGAGCACTCTGGCATTGGCGTAGCGGAGATGAAGGAAGTGGAAGCAGAGGTACTGGGTGAAACTGCAATCGCTCCGGGTAACGAAGAACACCCTGGCGCAGATAGTCCCCAACCTCCTGAACAGTGAGTTCATGAACTAATCGTTGAGTCATACGCTCACGAGAATATAGACCGCAAAAATCCCCTCCAAGGAAGGAGAACTCATTCAAGATAGAAATAACCATGACAAATGCTAGCGCGAAGACTGCTCCGTCCCCTGGATGGAAGTCGGTGAAGGGTTTTGGCGTCGAAGCAACCATCTTTGGTCCCTTGTATGTTATATACACCACATTCGTTCTGTTCTCCTGTGTTCACTTTGCGTTTAGGGGCATTGGTCACCAGCCAGCGACTCAGGACGGCAGCTCAACGTAAGTTATCCCGTCCGTTTGGCCAGCCAAAGTAATTGTGAATCAAGCTCCTCGGCTAGCACATTCTCTGTCCTTATCAGCTCAAGCACTTCATTCCCCGTATCACTCAAAGACGTCCAGCCACCCAAAGACGACAAGCGTAAACCTCTCTCGGAGGTTGTTCGCACAAAGGCAAAGTTCTGCCCGCCCGGAAAGTTCTACAAGGATCAATATGCATTGGACCTTGTTAACACGCTGCGTCCGACCGGGTCTTGTGCCCAGATTGTTTCCAGCGACGATGCTTCCGAACAGCAGAGGCAACAATTCGAACGATTCCGGCGCCATTTGACGGAGGGTCAATTGGTGAGTTTGTACGGTGATTATCGTTATGCACTCCACTGAGGCATTGGATCGTATTAGTTCGTTGCGACTATCGGCGAAGCCACGCTGGCCTATTGCTCCTCACGAATTGCGCCTCTCTGCTCCAAGCTCGAGATTCCTCAGAATCTCACTGGCTCTGGCGATGCTGTAGTGGTCGCCGAAGTAGAGATCGCAGATGATGGTGCCTACATCGATGCAGCTCTTCATGCCACGGAAGAACCTTGGTGAATTCTATATTAGGTCCTTATTTTGCTACCTTATCCTACTCCTCTTGCCATCCATGTATCATCTCTTGCCGTACCATGCCCATGAGCACATTGTTTCAACCGTCGAACCCGGTAAGATATATATTTCTTGGTATAATACTACAATGGGTATGGTACAAAAATTCTTTGCGACAAAGCATCGAAAGCAAACAGCGAACATACGCAGAAACTCCGATAGCAGCTAGTGGCTAATGTATTGGAACACAAACGAAACCTCCGGCAAACCCACTTCTGCACGCAGCAGGTCGTCGTGATTGTTCTTCAGCTCCGGATTTGTGAAGTGATTCCAGCTAGTGAAGCATGTGAGTAACAGCGGCGGCACAAGGCAAGACGATGCAACTTACGTGCTCGCATCTCCGTACAACAGAGCCTGCGCCTTCAGGACTTGGCGACCATTCTTGCATCGTTTGCACTTGAATGTCTCGTGCGTTTCACAGAGCGTGTTCTCGTTGAACAGAAAGAGTTTCCGAAGCGTCTCCAAGCTGAAGTGACGTTCGGTATCTTCCTTCTCGTCGACCACAGCAGAGGATAGGGCTTGCTTAGAGGCTTGACGCTGAAATATCTTCTCTTCAATTGTGCCAGTAGAGATGAAACGATATACGAAACCTGCAAGAGCGTATGAGGATAAAGATGTGAATAGCAATGTTGCATTCACTTACATTCTTTCTTCTGACCGTCACGCCAGACACGAGCCAAAGCTTGCTGGTCAGCGGCAGGATTCCAATCTGAGATTAACGTCAGAACTCGATGAATCGGCTTCGGCGGACTGCATATACCTGGGTCGAATAGGATCAAGCGATTGGCCCCAATGAGGTTGATACCACAACCACCAGCTTTACTACTGAGCAAGAAAACAAATTCCTTGCCATTTGGATCGTTGAATTGGTCGACCAACTTCTGACGCTTGTTGATTGTCATAGTCCCGTCCAGACGGAAGTAACCGTACCTGTCAGGTATCAATAAGGAAAACAAACTGTGCATCCAGTGAAATCAGACCCACTTCTTGCTCCGAAGCATCTTCTCAAAGAGGTCCAGGGTTTGGGTGTAGTTACTGATCAAAACAATCTTATCGTTGGTCTCCGTCCGGATCCGGTGCAAGAACCTGACGGTCGGAGGGTTGTTGGCATGCATCCGCTAGAAGGTACAGAACGAGCATACCTTTCCAATACCAAGAATTTACCACTCCATTCGCAATGCACCTCTTGGTTCCGGCCACTGTCACGGGCACTCGCCCCGGCTCCACAGAAGCCTTCCGGGATGAGGTTTTCTGAGCCTCGTAGATCGTTTGGCAAATCAAGAAGCTCCGGATGGTTGCATAGTTTCTTCAGGATGTTTATCGCTTTGAGAGGCTGCGAATTTGTACCTCGCAGAAGGGCTTGAATCTCGGGCGACTTGATAAATAGTCGATACAACGCAAGCTGGAACTCCGAAAGCTGACAGAACACGACCTGTTCGTATTTGACGGGCACTGAAAGGGGTTGAGTGTGAGCGCGATGTGTGAAAGTATTCGAAACATACAGTATTTCGACAGAAGGTCGTTTGTGCGGCGGATGATGAAGCGGGATACAAGACCGCCGAGTTCCTTCAATTTCTTCTCCGACTCTGCTTTGACGGCATCGCTGGCAGCGGCGTCCCGACCACGAATGATTGCGTTCTCAAAGTTCTTCCTGAATTCCGCCTTAGAACCGAGGAAATTCGGATTGGCGAAGTTGAGGAGAGCGAAGTACTCTGATAGATCGTTCTGGGATAGAAGCTCAGTATCACGCTACAATACGGCGAACGTCCTGTATACCTGGATGGGAGTACCCGATAGAATAACACGACGTTTCACGTTTAAGGTATTGAGTGCCTGGAAAGTCTGAGACTCTACACCGGCAGGTCAGTCTCAGAGGCATGTTATAGTGGGTGACTGGCCATTACCTGCATTCTTGAGACGGTGGCCCTCATCACAAAGTAGTAGCCCGATGGGACAGTTGGCGAGGTGAGCGGTAAGCGTCCGAAGGGTCTCATATGAAACGATCATGACTACGGGGATGGATAAGTATGCGATTCCAAGTGCTGAATTTTATGCACAAACATACCTGGCTGAGAGACGTTCCGTCCATTAGCAGCGACCCATCGTGCTACCTTCTCCAACAACTCGCCTTTGGTTCCTTTACCATCGACAGCAAGTGCAGATATTGCATCCTTACCCAACCACTTGACTATATGCGCCATGAGTCTGTCTACACATTTGACGCAATGTTAGATTGACGTACCGAGCTCGTTGGCCCAATTCTTCACGAGACTGGAGGGACATGCAATTATACATTTCTCGATGGTTGGCTTGCCTGCATGGGGTGATTGCTTCAATAGTGTCCACATCAGAGTGATGCATTGCAGTGTCTTCCCAAGACCCATTTCGTCGGCCATAATGCAACCATATTGGTTCTCGACGACCATTCCAGTCGTACACCTATATAAGAACTATGACCCAACTCAGCGACATCATGTATATATGCTCATGGCGAAAAACATACCTTGACACCCTCAACTTGGTGAGGTCGAAGAACTTTGCTCAGCCTAGGGTCAATCACGACAGCTACCTTGTCGTTCTTCTTCTTCTTGTCGCCGCCTCTGCCGAGCAATTCCTTCAAGCTCTTGTGGGGATTGTACAATCCTGCTGACTTCTCCTGCGCCTCCTTAAGAGCACGCTCCTTGGCCTCTTCTTTCTCTCGCTCCTTCCTCTCTTCGTCCGTCTCTCTGTCGTCTACCGTAGGATCGTACAAGACAATGGCATGGTCCTCCATAGGGTCATGTAGTGGCCGAGGTATAATGTTGGCGAGAGGTCGTATCCCAAGGGCCACATTCGACAAGCTCTTATGTATAACTTGGCCATCGGAGGTCCGTATAGAAGGGATGGCGAATTTCCGTACGGTCTCCTCGAATGGCTTGACCTTGAAAACAGGGTATTCGCGTACATTGTTATCTCGAGGACTCTCGAATGCTCCATCCTTATTGCCTTTCTTCTTCTTACTCCTACCAGACTCCTCGTCAGAGTCAGAATCCTCCCCAGCGTCAGCGCCCTTGTATGAAACCCTCTTTCGTTTCCTTTGTGGCTGCTCCCGTTGTACGGAGAGTGTGGGTGGCTTGAATGGTTTGTTCACGCGAGTACTCTCTTGCAGTCGATCGACTACTTTGCCGTCTGCTGTAGTTGGCCTACGTTTAAGCATAATGTGGTATGGTGAGTGGAATATCCAAGAGATGATGGTACAGAATCAAGCAAGGAACGCGTTTTCGAGTCTCACAATGGGCGGTACCGACGCGCTGACTACGATTTGCTTCAGCACGTGGCCGCGTGCAGACTGACGCCCACAGATGTCTACCCCGATTTGGCTATCGCAGTACTGATTGAAGGTTTTTGAACCGCCATTGTTTTCGAGAGTCGAGCGGGAAGATAGTACAGTACACTAGAAATACATCGTATAACTTTAGATCGACCTCGAAAAGACCCCCTGTTAGATTCTCATGTTACAACATCATCCCATGCTCCCCATTCTCCCCCGACAGGCCTGACTCTGACCTTTTCGCCAGCCACGCCGAAATAAGCTGCATTGTACCAACTCTTCATCTCCTCTTCGCTGTAAGGACCGAAGACTTGGCCCTCGGGAGCTCCAGGAACGTCCCACTTGTACTCGTACTTCACATCAGCGGAAGGGGGTACCCATGATTCGTCCACCTTGCCAGAACGCCTTACGGACCGGACGAGCTCCTCGTATGTTTTCGAGTAGATATCTGTCTCCCCGAGGGACATGAGAGTGGACGCGAGATGTGTAAGCCGGTCAATATCGGATGTCACTTTTGAATTTGACGGCTTTGAATCCACTGCCTTCATGTCTACTGACATATCGTCGCTGTTCTTGGTCTTGTTGTTTGGTCTGCATGTCATGTCAAGTATGCCGCCATATAGGTTGATCGAGGATGCACCGTACCTTTTCTTGGGTGCTGGGTTCTTCTTAGCTTTCGCACCCAGCCGTTGCAATGCCTCCAATACTGTCTCCCCTTTCTTCAGAAGGCCCACCAGTTCCTTTTCAACAGCACCCTTCCCACCAAGTTCCGCGAGCTCTTTCTCCTCCTTCTCCATTCTCTCTCGCTGTATCCTCTCCTGCTGTTTATGTACCTTCCTCGCCTTCTTGATCTCCTTCTCGTCCAGGCCTTCCATCCAACGGTCGTGCACTGCATGAGGATCGAACGTCCGAATGTACGTTCCCTCCGAGTCGAATTTGCCTTCTTCCATCTCCTCTCGCATATTAAACGATGTCAACTCGAAGCCCATACCCGCCTTCTTCCTCCGTTCCGCGTCATCCTCGTCTTCAGGCTCGTCTTCTTCGTCTTCATCGTCCGACTTCTCCCCCGTCATCTTCCCAAACTCCTGTCCCTCAATATCCCCCAACCGTAAGAACTTATCTTTCTTCTTCTTCGTACCTTCCTCCTCTTTTTTCTCCTCCCTCTCTCCCATCGCAAACATATCGTCATCCTCGTCTTCTGCGGCCTTGGCCTCAGCCCGTCTGCTGCGCACGACACTTTCGCCTTCATCGCTGGAGTCGGATTCATAGCCCTCGGTTTTTACGCGCCCTTTCCGTCGTGCGGAGGGATTCTCCAGTTGTGCGTCGACTTCTTCGGCAAAGTTTACGGGATCGTCTTCAGGTTCGACGAAACGGGTACGCTTGGTTCCATGAGAGGGACCAGCGTCGGCTGATCCTGCCGACCGTTTCGGTGCAGGACGAGATGTCATAGTGGTATCTTATTGCTGATTCTATAGGGCGAATGTGGGATTAGCGATGCGGCAAATTCAGACTGATGGAATTAGCCCATGACGCACAGTACGAGAAGTAAATGCCCGTTGAGTGAGAGGGATATATGTATAAGGGTAGGAATGTCAATGGACGCCGCGGTTGTATAGGTGTGCGCGGAACCGTGAATTGGCCCGGGAATCTAGATGATGATGCGAGGCGCCCGAATCAAGCTGAAATCATCCTACGCAGAGAATCTACGTCACTAGTAACTGAGTGCAGTGTACCAATTCACGACCGCAGTACTCAGTGCCCACACTGCTCCTCCGAGTCCCGACAAACGTCCACAAGCAGACACGCTCTCGAAATCGCCGGTGCACAGACGTCGAGTTTGAACAGACTCTTGATTACAGGAACTATGATACAGTGTGACATCGTCATTAAGCGACATAGCTACCATAACACTCCCCGTCTCAACTGGTAGGAGAGGCAAGCTCGTCAGATGTCGAAATAGGTAACCTCCTCCTCGACGGAGTGATAGGATCCTCAGCGCCAGTTGCATCTGCACTGAGCAGTCCAGCCTCTTCCTCGTTCACTGTCCGTGATTTCCGACGACCACGAAGGTGTGTTTTCGGACGGTAGATGAAGGATTGAGCAACGATGGTGACGTCGAACATGAGTGTTCCGCCACTGCCAAGGAGATACCTAGGAGTCGTTTCAATTAGTACGGTTTGTACTAGTTTACTTGGAAAAGTGCACATACGGAATGCTTTCCCGAAGGAAGGCGGATGCTTGTGATTCGGGTAGTGATAGTTTAGGTGATGCGAGGATAGATGCAACATAGAAGAGATTGCCCAGGAAAGCAAAGATGAATAAATATATCGACAAACCCTGGTATACACTGTCAGCTACGGCGATTCGGCGTACCCACGGGGACATCAACGTACCTCTACGGACTTTCTAGTGAACTATAGAGAGAACTAGAATTAGTCATCCCCTAAGCTGTCCAGAAGGACGAAGTGCACCTACATTCTTCCAGATTTGAGGCATGCGTGAAGTAAGATACATGATTGTGCAGATCCAAGCTGATATTCGACCTATGATATATTCCGTAGACGGACCCGATTCGCCCGGGTCTTGATGTGCTGAAGTAGAGTCCTTATTGGTGTCATTCGAAGAGAACGCATGTAGGATTGGTTGAACGTAATGCATTGTATTTGAAGTCGGCGAGACTGCTTCGGCTGTTGTCGTCTCTGAGATAATTTGGTCGAGGTTGGGCATCGCAAACTCTTCCCTCGATACGACTCTCCCCACCCGTACACCCGTTGAGGATGAAAGACCCCGGCCGCCGCTTACAAGTGAGCCAACGCCAAATAGTGCCCAGACACCCAGGAACACCATCGTGGCTCCTTTGCGACTTGCTCTGGAATTTCGTCGTTTGGACGCCGACCACTCTTCAGACATCGATGACTCTAGGTGAGGTCGGGACAGCGTCCTTCCCCGAGATGAAAGATCTACTTCTCTCTCGATTGTAGGCGACGTCATATGTAGAGCGTGATGTACGCGTTGCCGATCCGACGGGGACATGGTAGATTGCGCGCTTCGTCCCAGACTTTCCCCTCGCCGTTCTGTGCTCCAAGCCACAGTCTTCTGTCGACCGGAGCGCACGCCTCGTTCGGAATGGAAGCTTTCAGTGAGGCGAGCTAAAGTTTGTTCGTCGACTTCATCTTCTTCGACATGTCCATCTCGAGTTGCAGAATGAGAAGACTCTAAGCTGGATCGATGCCACCGTACGTGCTCTTCCTGTTCAGCGGCGCGAGCAGCCGCGACAGCGACGTGTGCAGCTACGTTGGATAGTGCGCGGTAGTGCGCGGGGCGTTCGATGGATAAACGACGGGTTGCAGTTGAAGTCGTCCTTGACCGGACAGGCAGATATTGGGAGGGTGGTTTGGGTGTTCGATAGTAGAAATATTGGCCAAAGAGTGTTAGGTCAACCAGGCAGAAATACACTGCAAGGTACGTCTACGCGATAGCTTGCTGTTAGTACTGAGGCCAGAATATCCATTTGGCAATGACGGACTTGAAAAGGGAGCTGATGGGTCAATATGCATCCCAACAGATTGGTGAGGTCGCCTGGTGAGAGGTGTTTTGTATATGAGCGGGTTGTTCACAAGACCTGCATTCGAAGCATTAATTACGACATGACTGACCCAGCAACCAATTGAGTAAGAAGGGCAGGGCGAGGCCCTCCACAGACTGGAGTTTGATATTCTCCAAGACCTGCCTGGGGTCGATCGTCAGCACAACGTCAGATGTAACATGGGCAGCAAATATGGCGCAATGGGCATGGCGAATAGACACCCGAATCCGTCAATGATTCGCAGACTCACGGAAACTGCGCGCCCAACCAACAGCCTATAGAGGTATAACCGAGAAAATCGCTGAAGGACTCGATCCCGAGCATGGCAGAAGAAAAGAGGTCAAAGTCGTGTGAGTCAGTTGGCGCACTGCTGGGACGATGCAGATGCGGGGTAAACAGAGACGGCCCATTATTTGCTGGCCTACACCCGCTATCTCTTATCTGCCGCCGGAGCGCCATCCTGAACATCAAAATTAAATCGTCTCACCTTGCTCGGCCTCACGTCTCCATAGCAGGCATCTCCTACCATATCCTTTGGCGATGCCTGCGATTGTGAACCAGTACTTGAGTATAGGTGGTCGGCGCGACGCTCAATGTTGCCACTTTTGATGATCATCCGACTGACAATGGAAGCTACTCGTTCAAGACGCCTGGCCGAAGCACTTGTAGTACCGCGTCGCGCCTAGTATTCTCCCAACGGCATGTGTGGACAGACATCCCTCGCGCTACTCGGATGTCCATCTCGCCTGATATGGAGTTGGTGCGGCATGTTCATCGTGTTGCACAAGAGACAGCGCAAGGAACCTCCACCACGACAGGATGTGACGATCATCACCAGTCGCCAAGCTGTCGATACACACGCGTACAGTGCTCCGGACTTTCGACGACGATCAACCAGACCAACGCCAGCTTCAGGATTTGGGTTGCCCAGTGTGTTTGCTGCAAGAAGTCCTCATGACCGCTTCAAATGCATGCGCTGTGAGTGGCCCGTCTATCGTTTGGACCGCAGGCCACTGGGCACGAGACCCAGGACATTCACTGTAAGTCCTCGACTCATTCTGGAAGGACTGAGGTTGTCACACATGCACGCATGCACATAGTAAGTTCTCGGGTTCTGCATGAGGGAGCCCCCTCCAAAGTCATCACATTCCCGCCCCATACCGCGACACCAGGTCGACTACACTACTAGAGAGGTTTGTATACTAGGACATTACTTGCTCTTTCGTCATCATTCAATCATTATTTACTGAGCCGGCGCGGGAGCCTGGCCCTGAGCCTGAGGCTGCGCTTGTTGAGCTTGCTGTTGAGCTTGTTGAGCTTGTTGGTATTGTTGGTATTGCTGTGCCTGCTGGCCGATTTGGTAGGCACTATCGTCGAGAATTGAGTCACTAGACCACTCAAGGAAAGAGGAGAAAAGTTCAACGTACCCGATGGCGTTGGAGCCAATGTTGTTAACGTGCTGTGCGATGTTGTTCCAGTGCTCGTTGTTGGAGGTGTGGTGCCTTGCGCGACGGGCCTCAAGTTCCCCGCGCTTCTGTTGAGTAGCACTGTGATTGTAGATTCAGTCAGCGTGAGTGCCACTTCCTGGTCCAGTGATCACATACCCATAGATGTTGGTTGCAACACCAGTCAAGCCATCTGCGATTCCTGCAATGTGGTCTGCGTTCTCGAGATGGTTGCTGCCTCCGCTGCCGCCCTTGCGGCGGCGGGCCTCGAGCTCACGCTTCTGCTGACTGGCACCATAGATGTTGGTGGCGACGCCAGTGAGGCCGTCAGCGATGCCAGCAGCGTGGTCGGCATTCTCGAGGGCATTGCCGAGTCC
>JSYW01001415.1:0-19880 GCA_000787475.1 Lentinus polychrous | reverse complement strand
TGAGTCTATAAAAGAAATTGCGACCTCAGTTATCCTCTCTCAACAAACTCTTCTCTCTTCTCCTATCATCGGCTACTCATCCCCTCGACAATATGGGCCACTCACCAGTGCACAACCTCTCCTACGACGAGTGGGCCTCGCCTGACGGCGGAGTCACTCGCTGAGTGCTGTATATGGGACCCTGGAGAACGGCCGTTGCAGCGCGGACGTCCCCCGCCGACGAATAAGAGTACTCGACGGGGTTGGGCTAACCTAGCTGTTGTTGGCGCATCGACGCCCATCGGTGAGCAATCATCGTCTCGCATGGTTAACACGAGGCTGACGTATGTACTATAGGACCTAGGTGGATCTCTGCTACGGCGCAGAAGGTCTCCTGCTATGGGATATAGCAGGGTTAGGCAAACCGTGCCGCAGCCTTCGTGCATCTGCACAAACATCGGTGAGTATTCCCCCGTAGCAGAGATTGAACCACGCGCTGACTCCGCTGTTGAATGCTCTTAGAATCCCGGAGCACCTACAGGCCCCTCGTCGAAGACTAGAAGTATTCAACAGGGTAGGGGTAACGAGTGTCACTTCTCCGTCAGCGGACGCGAGGGAACTGCCTGTGGGTGTTTTTAAGTAAACTCATATTCCGCCACTTACATGCTTCGCCTTATTGATACAGCTTGACGGCCGTATACGCACTCAGAGATCTAACCCTGTCCCGTCGCTGGATATGTACCACGAAGCACAAGAGTCACCCTGAATGTAATCGCTGCATATCGTCTAGTGAGCTCATACCTATCGGTAAATGGTCGTTGACTTACAGTATTGTATATTAGCCTGTGTGGTGTTGAATCGTACGGTACTTGTCCACGATTCCGCTGTCAATGTGTTTCAGTACCAACCCATAAACACAGGAATAATGCAGCATCACGAACTGTTGCCTTGATACCTCATTATATGACAGGGATGAATCGCAGAAATTGGCGGGTTTGAACGACTGCGTACTGTGTATGCTGGAGGGTGCTTTGGCGCTGTAGTGTTCAATTCAATCAGACAAACAATTGATCCACTATTTATCTGACTCCTTACAACCAATTAGACCACACAAGGCTTCGAACAAATGTCTTTCGAGGTTTCAGGTACATTATTAGTAGGAAGATGCGTGCACAAGCAACGATGAATGAACGAATACCATTGTCGCAGACAAGATAGCAAAGTAGTCACTCCACCCAGAGATCGTCGTGAACTGGAACCAATGATGTGATGATCAATACTCACCAAAGAATATTAGATACCCGTTGCTCGCGAGGAATCACGCTACGAAAGCTATGTCCCTGAGCGAGCCACCAATGCTCGTCGCCCCCAGGTTCAGCGGGAAGCTGAGGTGTCGGAATCTGGAACTCAAAATCTGCTCGAGTCTGTCGACGAGGACTGCCCAATGTCGTTTGTTGAGCCGGGGGGTTGACATGCCAAATATGAATAGGACAGGTGTGTTACCGCTGACACTGATGCCTAGAGGGGACAGCTCATGCGCCAACGTAGCCGTAGCCTGTCCGATGGTGGTATTGGAGAATTGATACGGGTATGTTTTACCCAGAGAGACGTCTGATTCCTGAACATGAGTGTCACTCAGCGTGTGAGATACAATCATTGCCTGATTCCAACCGACCTCACCCAAAGCGTTCATGCTACTCATGATGACTTGAGGAGGGAATCGACGCCCTTCAGAACCATATCCTGATTCTTCCCACTCTCCAAGGAGGGGAAGGAAGAAACTTAGCCCATATGAGCCTACGGCGTTGATGCGTTGATTGGAAAGACTCGGTTGAACAATTCTTCTTCGATGTTGTCGAAAAATGCAGAGACTGTGGCGTCCGTGGGTTTTTCGAATGCTCCTTCGGAGATACTGTATGGCAAGTTATGAGGAATGGTAGGGCTGAAGAGACGTGACGGAATGCGAAGCTGATGTCGCACGTACCGTGCGTTGTTGAGAGAACGGTAAGGTACGGGACCTGTAGGAAACTCCTCAGTTAGGTATTTTTTCTCGGACTGCGAATTTGATTCATAGTATTTGAGGTTGCTCACGTATAGTCCTTAGTGCAGCGGATGCGTACCTTTTTGCTGATATCGCCTACAAGGCTTGTGAATCGATCCGGCTTTCCCAATTTTTCTGCCCTAGTGTTAATCATTGGTTAGACTGCCTAGATCATGATGAATATATGATAGCGATTGCATGCAAAGTGCGTGGGCATACCCGCTTAGGAGGTCCTCACGTCTATCAATAGTGAATGCTGTGGTGGCAAATTCAATGTCTTGAGTCAACAATGTTCACGCGGAAGACACAAACCGGTTGCGCCGTTGGACAAAAGGGCGGAAGAGATAACCATCCAAATTTCCTGTAGTCACCGGTTAGCATGGGTTTCTGGGAGCCCTAGCGATTGGTGCTGGAGCAGGTTGAAGATGCCTACAGAACACCCTCAGGTGACGATGGAAATGACTCCGGTCAAGTCATGTAAACTGCCGGAGAAGACTTATTTCAAGGTCTCCTCAGCCATGGAGGAACGTCAGTTGGTGAGTTGTGATGGTAAGTAAGGCTGGAGGTAGGGTCTCATTTGTGTTGCAGGATAAGCTAGCTCGATGGTAGCTGTAAGAGAGCTGGGGTGATCGCTCGGAGGGATGCGACCACCGAGACCTTTGTCGGTGTATTCCAAATAATGTCATCATAACGTCTGAGTATGGGGTCATCAAGACAAGACGAATATCATTGACACAATTGGATCGAAAGTCATATGATAATATCCTGGCATTGTTTGGATGTGAGTAAACTCGATATTGACGTTAGGGAGCTCACAAAGTATATGGGTACAGACTATTCATGTTACTACCTACGCTAGGCAGCAGGTTCAACGTGAGTCGAACAAAGAAAAGGTGGGTGTGAACTTCGGAGGTGAGTAAGTCGCCAAAAGTCGCTTACCAATCCATCTTAGATTGCCTTTCTTGGCATGATCGAACGCGACATCTCCACGTCGCTCTCAGTCGTGTCAGCGCGTCCGGCTCACACACTTGTTTCGTTTCTCCCAGTTTCACACCTTCGGTCCAACAAACAGCCAGCCTTTTGATTTGTGAGAAAGGTCGGACTTGTTTATAAAGCAGATTGCTTCGCTGCAACCTTGCTTTCACCTCTTACCCTTCATTCCTCCATCTCATTGCTCTCGTGCGCTATCATTGTGAGTGGTGGCTGCTTTCGTTGCACCGAGTGTTTCGACAGTGCATAACCTGCGGACGGCATATAGACACGAAAACAACAGCGACGAGTGGTGGTGTGTAACCTGACATGAAATTCTTCACGCTCCTTACGACGGTGGCGTTCACCGCCGTTGGCGTTCTTGCGTCCAACGTTATCGACCTTACGCCAGAAAACTTCGACTCTGTCGTTGGCCAGGGCAAGCCTGCACTTGTAGAGTTGTACGTCTATCATTTCATTCGGAACCTCATCTTGAACTTTGCTCGACACCGTCTTACCCATGCTGACTAATTCACCAATGTAGCTTCGCCCCTTGGTGCGGACACTGCAAGAAGCTGGCACCTGTCTACGAACAGCTCGCCGACGCCTTTGCAGACAAGAAGGACAAGGTCGTCATCGCCAAAGTCGATGCTGATGGTGTCGGCCGGGAGCTCGGGCAGAAGTACGGTGTCACGGGTTTCCCAAGTACGTTTCGTTCTCTTGTCATGCTCAACGTCAACGACAGAGCAGGATAAGGACTCAATGCTGATGTGATGATCGAATTCACTACGTGTAGCTCTGAAGTGGTTTGGCCCTGATGGTGGTGAGCCTGAAACATACAACGGTGGCAGAGAACTGCTGGACCTCGCCGAATTGTGAGTATACCGCTCTTCACTTGACTTGTAGTATGAAGAAATACTCAGCTGTATGTGCGCATATATACAGCGTCACTAAGCAATCTGGTGTCAAGTCCAACATCAAGCCTCCTCCGCCGCCAGCTTACCAAATCCTGGACACACACACCTTCGATGAAGTTGCTCTGGTAAGCATCGTCTTGAGAATCACGGAACCTGTGCTGTCTTGGTTAATTGCGCTATTCTATGACTATGACAGAACAAGGACAAGAACGTTCTCGTCGCATTTACCGCTCCCTGGTGTGGACACTGCAAGCGACTGAAACCCATCTACGAAGAGGTCGCCAAGGATTTCGCACCCGAGTCTGACGTGAGTCACTAGTCTACTTTATCCCGAACAGTGCTGGAATGCTGATAAATGATTGCGCTCGCCAGTGCATCGTTGCGAACGTTGACGCGGACGCAGCCGCCAACAGGCCTCTCGCCCAGAAATACGAGATAGGCTCGTTCCCTACCATCAAGTTCTTCCCCAAGGACAATAAGGGTACGTACTTCTCCTATGGTACACATCACGTCAATCCGATTCACCATCCTGGCCCTTTGCTCTTCGAATGAAAATAGAGCAACCAGAGGACTACGATGGCGACCGCACCGAGGAAGCCTTCGTCGCCTTCCTCAACGAGAAGTGCGGTACAAAACGCGTGCCAGGCGGAGGCCTCTCCGACGATGCCGGTCGCTTGCCCGAATTCGACGCTCTCGCAGCCAAATTTTTCAGCGCGTCCGGTGACAGACAGTCGATCTTGAAAGACGCTGAGGTGTTGGTCAAGAAGGCTGGCGATGGCGCGAAGCAGTATTTGAAGGTGATGGAAAAGGTTGTGAATGGAAGTGAGGAGTACATCTTGAAGGAGTCTAAGAGGTTGGTTCACTTCGTTCTCCCTCTGATTACTCGTGCTGAGATTTCTCCTTTTTTCTAGGTTGGCCAGCATCCTTTCTAAGCGCACCCTCTCGCCCAAGAAACTCGACGAGATCAAGATCAAGGTTAATATCCTCAGCGCGTTCAAGAAGGCCGAAGACAAGGTCGACGAGGAGGAAACTGTCAAGAGGGAGACTGCTGAGCTCTGAGCACCTCGTATCTCTCCGCTCTGACTCTGGGTTCGGATGGGACGTCGGACGGGAAGGGGACGGTTTCTATCTGGTTATGATACGTTGATTTGGATTATGTGATCATTATGATTTTGGATCCCCGTCGTCGTTCAAAGGGCTCGTGTCATAGTCACTAGTGTCCATTCATACTTGCTGTATCCATTGTCTCTTTATTTATTCGCATAGCTTGGATCATACCAACAAAACGCGGTTATAGGCGAAGCTTGATTAGCTTCTACACAACAACCACTATCGTTGTGATTGGCAGACGACCCACCTTGAAGTTGTAGCACGCTTACCGTTCTCGGGTTCTTCTTGAGAGAAGCGTTGCTCAGCGCTGATTTTCCATCAGCTTGGTCGGGTGCAGCGCGATTTAACGACACCTTGCCATTATACGAGTCACTTTGCTCCTTGCCTAAGCTAAGTGCATACACCCTTGTCATCGTTGCTACATGAGGATTTTGGTCAGGTCAGTGTCACTGTCGCTACAAGGATCACTCAAGACGTAATTAACATCAGTTCGTTGGGAAAAGTGCAAGGTGTTGAACGTCCCTATGTCTGCTGTCCGCGTTCTAAATACCTGGCTCTCGACAAGAGCTGCACCTGGGCATACCATGCTCAGAGGTCCTACTGGAATCAGGTAACGTGACACTCGCTAATGCCGCAACGCGAAGAGTTTGTCCAGGGAATTTGGAGCAATTCACCTCAATACGCGAACGGCTTATAGCAGTGAGTAGGGCCTTGCTGAATATGATCTGCTTGCACCTGATATGTTTGAATTGTGACTGTAGTCGGCGAACTTGCAACGCGTCGGTGCGTTCAGCAAGACTTGCACTCGTCGCCCGCCGCGCACCAACCACGCGAGCGAGTGGCTCACTGAGCCACTCGGTGCCACTCGGCAGAGGAAGCGCTCATCCTGAAAAGGCAACCCTCACAACGAGTGGCTCAGGTCCGCCACCCCCGCCTCCCAATTGTCGTGGGAACCTGTGTGCCCACCCAAATATGGAAAAAAGCAATTCGGCTAGCTTTGACCTACACTCGAAAGCAATTGAGGAGTGGCACAGACAATTCTGGCATGTGGGCGCGTCCCTTTAAAAGAGGGCACCTTTGCCCCCACTCTGCTCACTACTCCCCCACATTCCATCGCACTCATCGAGTCTCCCGACCATCGTTTGGTCATTGCTATCCTTCTGAGACACATTCTACCTCATACACCTCGCTACTACGCGCAAATACACGCTCTCGACGCGTCCATTCACGATGCCAGCCGTTAAAGGATCCAGAGTCAAACCGATCATTCGGTCCGCCACAGAGAAGGAGGCCCGCCGCAAGTACCAGGATGCTTTGAAAGATCTTACCTCAACAGGGGTCGACGCGGTATGCACCTACATGGCCAAGCCAACACGTCCACATTTTAACTTACGCTGTTCAACAGAACTATATCTGTCCTGTATGCGGTGTGGACGCATCGCGGGATTCAATGAGGTACCACCTCAAGGCGCAGTGAGTCTTCGTCCTTATGCCGTCCGATCGCCTTGCGGAAGACTAATTCGACACTACTCGTTAGCTTCGCCATACAGGACCAAGTGTGTCCTCATGAGGTGCATGACGTTGAATCAGGTCGCAGCAAAAAGTGCGACTTCCGCACCAATGATCCGGCGTTACTGACTAGGCATCGCAAGAACGTTCACGGCTATAAGCCGAAGCCGAGATCCCAACGCGCCCTTGGCAAGCCTCGCAAGGGTGATGAGGAGGCATGCTCTTGCAGATTGGGAGAGAGACAGACACCCAACACGCCATCAGAATCCTCTTCTTCATCCTCCGTATACAGTCCGGCGTCATCCCCGTCCACCCCGCCCTTGTCGAGCTCGGCCAGCTCCCCCGACACCGCTTCCTATCCCCTCTACGACGATGTTCATGGTCTTCAATCCGATACCTCCACGGCACCTGCTGTAATACCACCTGCAGGTCTTGAGGCGTTGCAATTCGCCGCTGCATATTACGGCTCCCTTGGCGAAACATATACCAACGCCCAGACATGGGACTACTCGCAAACATGCGGTATGCCCTCCACATCTCACCAACCATTCTTTGCAATGGATGGCGCGTCATTCTATCCACCTGCGCAATCTGTACCAGACACTGTCACGTGGCCAGGCTCCGCCCTTGGACTTGAACAGTCGTCACAGTTGTCCGACGCACTCTACGGCAACGGAGACGCGTTTGCCTCATACAATGTTCCCGATTTCGGCTCCCTTCCTCAGACACAGGAGATGTCGTACGAGTACATGGATGGCTTACAAATTCCACAAGATTTCTGGGATGACGTCGACGCATACCTTGCTTCTTTCACTGGCAGCACTTCTTCTTCCAGTTCATCTTCACCTTCCTCCGCTGGCTCCCCGTCATGGTGATTAATCCGAGGTTTGGCTTTGATATTCATTCAAACTTCTTCCTTTTTCGCATACACATCTCCGCCGTGTGGTGGACTCCACATTCTACTTCTCACATTGCGCTACCCCTGCATTCCCATCTGTACATACCCCCACTTCACATTGGACATTTCACATCCTATCGCATTCATCTAGATGACTGCTCATTTGCATTTCGCTTCATATTCCATTATTTTATCTATATTTACTTGCTTCATTCGATGTACATTGTTATCGTTCGCGTTTTCATTGTTGTTGTAGATCTACTTTGGGTTCATTGGTGTACTGTTGCAATCGAAGCTCGAGAACATCGTGACTCTCCTAATGACTGAGGCGTGAGGTATTTACCGCATGGTTTGAGGATTTGACAGCACTGTCGTCATACTCGGAAAAGTAACACTGATGGCCTCTTCTGGACAAGGACGCGCATTTGTATTGCAGGGGTTCACCGGAGACCGAGCGCAGGGTTAACATGTACCTCACTCTGGGCACTCGCGATACATGTCGATCACGGGTCAGTGATTGTCAATGAGAGCATACGAAGCACAATTACAACGCTCCAGTAGTGTCCTTCCGCTCCGAGACAAGTAGAGTGGATACTTTTAATGATATGCTAAGATCGGCGCACGAATGAATGAATTGAGAGGGATTTGATCATCGAAGCAACTTACCGTACTCGTCCTGAGGGCCTGACCACTCGTTGAGATCGTGAATTTCACATGTCGTGCCCTGCTGATTGGTGCAAGGGAGCGTTCCGACAGGTGTTCTTCCGAACTTTTTGCTTGCGGATAACCTTTATGACCCGGTGGCCGTCTCTGGACAACGTTCTCGCGAAGTGAATAGGAACGTCGTCTGAGTGCGGGGCCCCACGCATGACCAAGCTGCGCTCAACCGATCGGTGTTCGAACGACAACTTGGAAAGGTAGACAGTCTGCCAGATTAGGAGGAGGGTAGTTACACCTACACCGTACTTGGCGACCTTGTGAGCTATGTTATTCCATCGGCCACGGAACCATCAGGTACTCGACGAGAGTTCACGAGGTATGTGTGCTGTCTGACATGCTACCTACCTCAGGAAGTTGTGTCCAACCGCCGACCACTGTTCTCGTGAGCTTCGTCACCTGCAGAAGCATTGCCCAGAACAAGATAAATTGTGAAGTTTTCTGAGGATCATAC
This sequence comes from Lentinus polychrous, assembly GCA_000787475.1. Classification (NCBI taxonomy): domain Eukaryota; kingdom Fungi; phylum Basidiomycota; class Agaricomycetes; order Polyporales; family Polyporaceae; genus Lentinus; species Lentinus polychrous. Next base: position 11,286 of record JSYW01001415.1, on the reverse strand, counting down.
ACGGAAATGGTCAGTCCGCTGTGTTGGATGAATGTCCCGGTGGCCAGGGCCGATCACCAGCTGCTCTTGTGATGCTACTTTTCAGCGACCCCCGCCAAGAACCAGGCATGTTGCTAAGTTCCCTGAATGAAGATCGCACAGGAGGTCATCCCACAGTGTTTTGAACAAACCCGGGGGTCAGGCCCGATGGCCAAATATCTCCTGATACTAATGATCGCAACCGAACCGCACGACTCCCTGAACTGTATGGTGAGACAGTGACAACGATCACAGAAGGCAAGACGAAGCAACACTCGCAGAAAGTCACGGGTAAAATGCCGTAGCATTTGCAGCACAAGTCCATATGGACGGCGAGGGAGCTCTCGTACACACAAACTCATTGCTCACCAACTGTCCCGATCCTCTGGTTAAGTCCATTGGATACTGCACGCGTCAGCGTACGATAGGTGACAACCTAATTCAATGGCTTGGCATCGGCCTAACGCTTTGTGATCACCACCTGCGATTACTGGGAAACACTCACCGCATGGTACGAACAGACTGCCCGTTCTTGTGACATGGGGGTTGTGTGGACCGTTAGGACAATTTCGAGACTGCTCGAACTCAGGGCTACAGAAACGAAATCCTCGACATGATCAGTTGATCCCAAGAAGAGGCAATTCGGCCAGTGAGACATGGGAGATCATGACATTCACCCGGGTGAAGACGGTTGCCCAAAGATCAGAATTTACCATGCGATCCTGACCGCACAGCGACCAAAGTTTAGATGGGGTACATTGAACTATAGCGAGATGGAATTTTTAGTAGTTGAATGAATATTCATTCGATGCCCAGTTCTAGCAGATACTGCGGCTATTTCATGACGTGGAGAGAAAGAACCAAAGTAGAGTTGTCTTTGCGATGGAGACCCGGCTCAGCGACCTTGGGTAAGAGAAGGGTAAGATCGGGGTTGGAAAGTATCACGTGGTTGTCGCTCCACACGGGCGTGAAGTTTGGTAAGTTGATCGACTGAACTTTGCAAGTTGTCCCGTCGCACCGTGTATTCCTAATATACGCATTCCAGGTAAATCTTATTCCAGTTGTCCTCATCAAGGAGTCGCAGAATCCTGGGTTCATTGTGTCCCATGACGAGGATGCGTTTGCATTCTCCCTCGTCTCAGGCTAGATCATGCGTCACAAGCTATCACGCTTCGACTCCGGAAGCCTGCCCTATTGACGCGTCAAGCATACTATGCATGTAATCTGGTACGTATTTTTGATTGAGCTTAAACAGAGAACCGGTACCCGGGACATTGTGCCTTGTATGAAGGAAGGTACCGAGGATTAAGAAGGGCCCACGAGGAACGTTCTCAATCTCGCATCATGTGTTCACCCTGCGTACAGTCAGTCGTCAAGAAGATCATCGAGGCTGATGACAATGGGGTGAGTTCCCGGTGCTCTCTGCACCCGTGGGTCATTGACAGTTTTTACTACATGTGAATTCAATGAGTTCTCTCCATTCAAGAAATTCGCTTCAGTCAGACAATTACTGGCAGATTGGACAGACTTTTAGGATTATTCGGACGATGGAGGCGACCCATCCTCCTCGTTGTCTCTCCATTTTACATGGCCGAACAGATAAATAGTTGGGAACAAGAATGGGTCGCGCCCCGACAGTAGTCCGCCGCATGGTCTTGATCACGGCACCCTTTGAACAACAGCCACCCCAGTCATGCTTTGGATGGATTTCCAAAAGAACGAGAACGGCGGGATATCTAGTATTCGATCGCTGCACACGGTACACCGGAAATCCAGACATTCGACTAATCCGGAGAAACCGAATCGGACGAATACAGTAGGTCGACAATTTCCTCTGACTGTTGGAACTGGATAAAAAGGCTGGTCGACAAGCCGTGTCCTTCATCCAGCTCTCCTCACCTGGACCGACACAACTCCCTTGGACAGACGGAGCGTCTTTTATCACCATGAAGCTCACTTCCACGTTCTTGTTCGCTGCACTTACTGCTTTCCCCCTGGCTGGCGCAGTCCATTTCATTCTCCCAACCCGCCCCGTCGTTATAACACGACTTGATCCTATTGTCAGCCCAGGATCCGTAAGTGATACCTATCTTGGCCTGCAGTGCAAAAGTACTGATGAGATATCTCGCCTCCAGGTCAGCACTCACGTGCACACTGTCGCTGGTGCCAGTGGCTTCAACTGGAACTACAATTATGACCAGTTGATTCAGAGCGACTGTACCACCGTCGAGATTCCTCAAGACAAAAGTAACTACTGGACTGTCAGTGTTTATTTCAAATACTCGCCGTACTCAGCTAACCCGTCTTCAACTCAGCCTATCCTCTATCATTATAATAGGAACAACGGGTCGTTCACGGCTATGTGTCAGTTATGCTTTCAGTGAGAGAATATTCCATGTACTGATAACCTTTACAGCAAGCGGATTCAACATCTATTACCTCGTTCGTGGCCCCGAAGTCGGAGAGAAAGTTGTAGCCCCTCCGAAAGGTCTCAGGGTGAGGTCTAACAACGTCACCAATGATCTACTGTTTCTGATGTGCCCCTGCAGATGCTAGCGGGTGACCCCAACCGTCGCACTTACAATGCTAGCAGCTTCGCCGATCAAGCCATCAGTTACCAGTGTCTGGGTAAGTCTATCCGAATTGTGGCTATATAAGGCACTCTGCTCATGTTGAAGTACAGATGGCTCCAACTATCATATCGGCGACCCCGATTGGGCTGAACGTGGCAGTTTCTTTACTCACCAATGCCCCGGGGGGTTGCGCGCCCAGGTCTTCTTCCCGTCATGCTGGGACGGCAAGAACCTCGATAGCCCCGACCACAAGTCACACATGTCTTACCCCGTGGAAGTATACAACGGCGGTCACTGCCCCCCATCCCACCCCGTTCACATCGTCTCTCTCTTCTACGAGTTGTTCATCAATACGCAAGACTTCTCCTACGATGGCCCTGGGACGTGGATCTGGGCCAACGGCGACGACTCTGGCTATGGCTTGCACGGCGATTTCACCATGGGGTGGACCGACATCAACCTCCTCCAGAGTGCCATCGACGACTGTCCCAATATGAACGGCAATGTCGCAGACTGCCCTCATCTCCAAGCGGTCGTCAATACCGAAGCAGCAGCCGCATGTCGCTTCCGTGGAAGCATTGTCAATGAAGATATCGGCGACAAGCACCCGATCCCAGCTCTCCCCGGATGCAACAAAATCTGGACAGGCACCGGTCCTAAGCCGACTTGCAACCCGAACCCTCCTACGCCTGGCCTCGTCAGCACCCAACAGCCTCTTCCGGCCGGTTGGACCGAGGTCGGCTGCATCGCCGAGGGAACGTCTGGCCGTGCGCTCACTGGTGCGTCTATGGTTGACCCGGCGTTGACTAAGAGCAAGTGCGCAACGTTCTGCGCCGGCAAGGGCTTCAAATACGCTGGTGTCGAATAGTAAGTAGGACGTTGTCATGATCCATGGATAACGCCTGACTGTGATCGTTCGCTGTACAGTTCTCAGGAATGCTACTGCGGTAACTCCTTGACCAATGGCGCCTCCGCCACCAAAGTCGCTGCTACTCAATGCAACGCCGTCTGCGGGGGTACCCGTAAGTTTAGCACATTTCGCTTCTTGTGTTCAGAGATCTGATTTTGTTTGCCTCAGAATACGATAACTGTGGTGGCTCCAGTCGCCTGAGCCTTCTCCAGAAGACCGGATGAACATGATGAAAGCGTATTCGCTGCGCTCTTCGAATTTCAAGTAAAATTATAACTAACCAAGCTGTTTGCTCGTGTCCGATGCAAAGTCATCGCAATCTTTTCGTACTTTTCTCTGTTGCTCGTGGGTTCTTGGATCGTCGAATGTATTTGTTATTGTCATTGTATAGTATGATGCGCGCCGGAAGTAAATGATGACCAGTGTGATTCGTTGCCTCCCGTCTACAGTCTTGTACCGATAAACATCGGGCTTCGCGTCGGCGCCGTTACCTTCCTTGCCATGAGCGAACAAACCCTTGACGATATCTGCTAACGCACTCACCTTACGCCATCTTGCACCCAAGACAGCATACGTTCGATCGAAACAGAGATGTAGTCATGTAGATGCGGAGGGCCCCTTATCCGAGTCTTGACTATAGACGAAGTTCACAACGCACACGTGATAAATAAAGACGCGGGAAATGCTGCCACTGGTGCGCGTTGTTTGCTGTCGTACAGTTGATAGGAGGCCAGCAACTGCTCACTCTTCCTGAAGACCTCAGATCGTCGACAGCGTCGACAGTTGTCCGTGTCCTTGGTATGTATTTTTTATTGCTGATAACTTGCTCATTGGTACGTATTTTACTTAACGGCTGTGACAATCTTACGGATATCTCTGAAACCTTGATGGTTGCCCACCAAAGTGACCAAACACCTGGCCGCTTTACCGACTGAGAGCTGAATGCCAAGCCCGAGAGATCCCGGGCACGGAATCACGGATCTAGACCCTCCGCTCTCTCCAGAAAGCTTGAAACTGCGCAGCCGAGTGCCTCAACTTTGTCTCTATGAGCTCTCTATGCTTACGCTCAGGCTGTATGCACATAATGCATCTGCGCAGCCTGCGCTGAAATGTCAACAAACACCTGTAAGTTTTTGCGTACTGTCCTAAACGTACCCATGGGATCATATTGAGGTATTTTAAGCTCAGGTATACGACGATCATCCAGTCGTCGGCGATTGTACCTGCCCACTGGCACCTGTGGGAGCTCTATCGTTCATCCAGGCGGAGGATGCTGCTGGCAGTCAATTTCCCAGTGCGTCACCAGGCGTCACCGCTGTCATCCCGCAGATAATTTGAAGTTTCACTAACATGCGGGCAAGCTTCACTGGGGGCGCTGATCGCGTACCTTAGTCAATAGGGAGCAGCAAGGTACCGAGGATGGTCTCTATGGCAATCCATCTTGTTACCAGGCGTGTCTGGTTCTGATCGAGTTATCATAACTCTTTCATTAAGCGTTGTGGAAGCATGGTTCGGGAAACGGGATTCAAGAATGGTCTCCGTTTTGCTACGCGAGTAACTCAATGAGATCCTTCCTTGTGCGAACTTTCAGGGAGGGGCAACGTCTGCAGTAGCTTGTCGAAAAGGTATCCACACATCTCGACAAAAGCAGCTTAGCGTGGAAGTCCGCCACTGTGCAAGGCTGTCGTTTTCCTTTCAGCCGTAACAACATTCGGGCGGAAAGAGGAGAAGAAGATGGGCCGTTACCGTGTTTGTAATGCTCGGTTGTTTATTCTCGCTACTCAAGGTTCTTTCAATAGTGGTTCTCGCAATTCGAAGGTGTCCTGAGCAAGAATCTGTATGGCGCCCCATCCTCGGCGCGATCTGTTGACCTGTGCTCATGCTCAACCCTGTCCCTGCAGCTCGCTGCGTCAAACCGTCTTATCTACGTCCAGGATCACCCAGAAGACAGTCGTTCTCTGTAGTAAGCACTTCGCCCGCTTAGAATTGGAGAACCTCCATCCGCGATCTCTCCTTCACAGACTCTTCACTAAACCTTCTATATTTGGACAGGCGCTGATTGTGTGCCTGAACGCACGACTCAAAACACCGGGATCCAAGATTAGTCAGCAGGAAGATATGCCTCAATGCGGCGGTATAAGAACACCTCGAGTTCATCATGCCTTCCATCCAACTCTCCTCTTCCCTTCATCTCTTCTTCGGGTGGTCGCTCTCGCCTCCTCCTCGTGTCGGGCTCGAGGTCTTCTCTTTTCTCTCGACCCCGAATCGTATTGGGTATTCAAACCCTCTGTCTCTCGCTTGATCTCACCCATCGTCTCTCTTTGCTACATCAACTCTCAACGTCAAAATCCAATTCGAGGCTGAAAACTAGAACATGAAGTTGACATCAGCTGTCCTATTATCGGCATTGGCAGCCCTGCCGTCGGCCAACGCGGTCCACTTCATTTTTGGTGGAACTCGCCCTATCGTGAAGACGCGTCTTGATCCAATTGTGAACCCGGGAACTGTAAGTATCAAACTCAAGGACACTGCGAATATGATACTCACTCTATCGGACGCTCAGGTCAGCACCCATGCGCACAGTGTCGCAGGAGCTAGCGGATTCAGCAGCACCTATGACTACGATAAGCTCACCCAGAGCCAGTGCACCACGATTGTTGTGCCCCAGGATAAGAGTAATTACTGGACGGTAGGCATACTTCTTGACGGCACTGTTTCTTGTCCCCATTACTGACTTGCGCGCCGTAGCCTATTCTGTATCACTACAACAAGGCGAACGGTTCATTCACTGCCATGCGTAAGGATACATGAATAACTCATGCGCTTAGGATTGAACTAACACGGCTGATAGCGAATTCGTTCAACATATATTACCTTGTTCGTGGAACTGACTCCGGGGACAAAGTCGTCGCCCCTCCCAAGGGTCTTAGGGTAGATAATCCTCCCGCTCTTCCCCGGATGATTCCTTGACATTATCTGTTGTAGATGCTTGCCGGTGATCCCAACCGTCGCGTCAACAATCCGAGCAACTTCGCGGACCAGGCTGTCAGCTACGTCTGCCTTGGTAAGCTAGTCACGTACTTGCCGTCGCCTCTCCAGACCTCATCGGTTCTCTAGATTACAGCGGAAGCCACAACGGCGACCCCGACTGGGCTGAGCGACCCGACTTCTTCCCTCACCAATGTCCCAACGGAATGCGTGCTCAGGTCTTCTTCCCTTCTTGCTGGGACGGTAAGAACCTCGACAGCCCGGACCACAAGTCGCACATGTCCTACCCCGTTGAGAACTATAACAATGGCCATTGCCCTCCCTCTCACCCTGTCCACATCGTCTCCATCTTCTACGAGATGATCATCTCCGTCGACCAATTCTCTTACGATGGTCCTGGCACGTGGATCTGGGCTAACGGCGATGACTCCGGCTTGGGCTTCCACGGCGACTTCACCATGGGATGGACCGACACTGACCTTTTGCAAAGCGCCATCGATGACTGCCCTAATGCACAGGGCAACGTTGCTGACTGCCCCCATCTCGCCGCCGTCATGAACCAACAAGCTGCTGATGCTTGCCGTTATGAAGGCGAGGTTGTCAACGAGGACATCGGTGACACTCACCCTATTCCCGCTCTTCCTGGATGCAACCCCATCTGGCACGGCACCGGCCCCAAGCCCACGTGCGACAACACTTCTACTCCTGGCTTCGTGAACACTCAGGAGCAATTGTTGGCTGGCTGGACCGAGATTGGATGCATCGCTGAGGGAACCAATGGCCGTGCTCTCACTGGCGCATCTACCGTTGACCCTGCTATGACGAAGAACAAATGCGCGTCGTTCTGTGCCAGCAAAGGCTTCCAGTATGCCGGCATCGAATGGTGAAGTCCTCGGACATATCTTCTCGTATCATGGAGCACTGAATGTGGTATGGTTGTTAGGTCCCAGGAATGCTACTGCGGTAACAGCTTCAGCAACGGCGCTTCAAAGAATACCGTTGACGCTTCTCAGTGCACGAACGCCTGCGGTGGTAACCGTAAGTTCTCGTCGCCTCCTCACGTTTCATCTCCCCTGATTCATGTCCCTCCTATTCGCGTAGAATACGAGACCTGCGGCGGCCCTCAGCGTTTGACTCTTCTCTACAATGGAAACCCTGGAGCTTCCCCAGTTTCCAGTGCGTCGGCATCGAGTTCCTCCGCCGTCCACACCCTCAGTTCCTCCGTCGCTGTTTCCTCTGCTAGCGTCAGCTCCGCCGCTTCCCAAGTGTCGTCTGCGGCATCATCCGTTCCAACAACAAAGGTTCAGGTGGTTACGAGCGTGAGCGCCACCCCTGTTTCCTCCGCGGTCGCCACTTCCAGCGTAGTGTCTGCACCTGTGAAGTCGTCTGCTACGTCTTCTGCTACGCCTTCGGCTACCACTTCCCAGGTTCTCGTTAGCGTTCCCTCGACAACTCCCTCCGCACCCTCCAACAACAACAGCTCGTCTTCCGTCCCAATCCCCGCCGGATGGAAGGCAGCTGGATGTGCAACTGATAGCAGCCACCGTACACTGAATGCCCGCGCTATGACCAGCGAATCCCTCACAGTAGCCCAATGCCTGGACTTCTGCACCAAGGAGGGCTTCAGCATGGCCGGTATGGAGTATGGCCGGGAATGTTACTGCGGTAACAGCTTCCAGAACAACCTGGGCAAGCCTCTGCCCGACTCTGCTTGCAGCATGCCTTGCACCGGCCAGAAGGACGCCAAATGCGGTGGCGACTGGGCTTTGAGTGTTTACACCAAGGCCTCTGCTTCGACTCGCAAACGGTCGACCAAGGCTAAGCACTTCGGTCGTCACCATGGGCATAACACCTTCTGAGCAATTCTCGACGTCGACGTCGATCGCTCAGTTAGTTTGTTCGATCACTCGGGAGGCTTCATTTCTCCCATGATTCCCCCTTTCAAGTTCCGTTTGTGTATACGACTTCCGGCATTGGTCCGATTTGATTCCTCTCTCCCATCTCGTTGTTTCTCTTTTTTCATCTAGGTCTCTGCCTGTTACCCTCTCTTTCATACCGGTCTCTGGGAGGGACGAAAGAATACGGCACCAGATGGATCACGATGTTGACGTTGACGACCCCGCTCACGATTTTTACTGGTTAAAAACCACTGCCAAAACTCAACTCGACACCGTTTGGAATCCATCCCCCAAAGTTCCTCCATCCCAAGGAAACTCCCAGTTGACCCAAACCGAAGCTCGAAGCTCCGTTCTTGATCCCACTTCGCCTTGGGCTGTGTCACATAGGCTTCACTTTCTCGACCATCGCGTCGTGCGCTTGAACCGCGCACTCTGTCTCTCGCTATCGTTTGTTGCAATGGGTTTTCGTGTTGTTTGTTTTCTTCGTTGCAGTGTAGCTAGTTTCTACATCAGTTTGTCTGTGTCGCGTAGACGCATCACCAATGAATGGCCTTGCAAGTTATCGTATACTCTACTGCGATTCTGTACGAACGCGGTACGAACACACATCTCTTCTCCCGCGCAAGTGTGGGAGTCATCGTCACGTGATGTTGATGCTGTAAGCACAGTTTAGAGAGTTTGAGATCGTTAGGCGCTTCAGCCTTGACCTCACCCAAACCTCACCGACCTCGAAGGAGTCGAAGCGAATCCTTTGCTCAGTATGCAGTAAGGTCCTTGATATTCTACTTCTACTCCGTGGCAACTTGAAGGTTAGTGACACTGTGAGTAGCGTGTGAAGCAGAGATTGACTAGTCGTGGGACAGATTCACTCCAAGTTCTGAAGCCACGCTGATGAAGCGGGAGTGCAGTGAGTATATGTCGTCGCAATCATCTCTCTTACAATCACAATCAATGCTGGACGCTGAGCGATTGCATTCCTGCTGTTGTAGACTGATATGAACGAACAAATTCAAACGGAGATGTCCAGAGACGAGCCAGATCCCGTTGGATTTGACAGTTCCACTTCCAGGCCCAATTCTCCGTCAACGGTACCCCCGCCTGGACTATTTGAGGTTTGTGACAACAGAATGTTGTCGCAGTCGCAGATTGCGGACAGCCTGACAGCAGAAGAATTCCGGTCTGCATCCACGTCGTCTCTCACGAAGCTCAACGCCCTCCCTATTACTATCAACACCCTTCCGTGCGAGCTTTTCACATTAATTATGATGAATGTTCGAGGGTTTCATCACAGCAAGTTCCAAACCTATTACACGCTCGGGCTCCTATACCGAGAATTGCTTCGCATGACGCTCGTTTGTCGACATTGGCACAGACTAATCCTCGGCTGTACCACCCTGTGGAACATCATCTCTTCCGGTTTTCCCCCAAAGACGTCCAACGCCCTATTCCGTCTATCTGGTTGTGCACCACTTACCATCTATGTCGAGAAGACAACGGGACCCAAGGAGACGTTCAAGGATTTGCTCCTCAGGAATTTCACCCGCATAACCCGATACGTCGAGCGGTGGCAGAGCGACCTCGATCCGGAGTGGACCATTTCAGAGTTTGCCAAACAGCACACGCCATGCCATACTGTTCGCCATATGGAGTTGTTTTGTTCGCGAATGGTCTGCAGGGAGTACCGTCCAATCTTCCCAAATCTGCGCACTTTGAGCATATGGAGGATGCATATAAACGAGATGAATTCACTCTTCCGTACTATGCCTCCTGCTCTGCAAAGTCTTTCCATAAAAGAACCCTTGCCTTCCCTCGACTCAGACCCACCTCCGACTATCTTTGACATGCTTCGCTCTTTCCCGGACATTCGCGACCTGACGGTGGATGGACGAAAAGGCAAAGAAACCGATTCCGAAATCTTCAATTGGTCCAGTTTCATCCCGCCCCAAATGTTAGGGCTTACATTGCGATCCCTGTCCAAATTGACATTGTACTTGATCCCCCACGACGCTATCCTTACGCTACTACAGTCTCTCCTACTTCGACCATGTGTGGTTCTGGATGTGACATGGTGCGCTACTGAGCATCCCCACAAGAGATTGACACTCGATCACATCGTCCACATTGCATCGTTGGTGGCAAGCATTGCGGATATATACCGCAACCCTACTTGTAGCATGCCCGCATTCCGCACCAGCTGCATCGTACATGGACTCCAGAGTGGTCAACAGTTGTTGCATATTCGAGCCTCAAGAGATCCTCTGACCGGATTCGACTGGAAGGACATCCGCCGACTTCAAAATGGTTTCCAGGTCTCCATCAGCCTACCGCTATTGATGTCATCATTGAATGCTCACACGGCAGTATGCTTGCAACGGAGATACTACGACACCCTCTTCTCTTCCAACATGTTTTCGTTGTTATCGGAAGTGGAAACGCTTTGCGTCGCTCGTTTTTCTTACGAAAATCAGTGCCGTGGTTTCCATCCCCAAAGTCTTCGAAGAACCCTCCTCGCCAATGCTAGCCCTCTACGATGTCAACACCTGATCTTCTTATCAACTTCGGTCACATTATCGCTTGAGACCGCCGTGATATGTCTCCAACACGGAGCTATTGGAGAAGCCGAGATCAGTGCAGCGGATGCGGACACGATCTATTGCCCAACCCTTCGTCGCATCACCATTGCCGGGAAGAAATCCGATATTCCTTATGATTCGCAGGAGCCATACCTCTGGATGGCTCTTGCTGATATCCTGCGCTATCGAAAGAACCGTGGATACGAGTTGGAAGAGCTTGGTCTAGTCGGAAAGGGGGTCCAGATCGGGCCTTCGAGTCTGGAGGCGTTGGAATTGGTGGTGAAGTCTGTCGTTGTTGGATGAGGGAAAATGTCGCTCTGTTATCT